>JAHFWL010000402.1:0-183739 GCA_021292165.1 Shinisaurus crocodilurus
CAACACTGTTGACGCCAACCAGGTCTGGGCCCAATTAGAGCCCGGAGAGAAGCTCCATCTAAGCCACACCGAGCCGTCTACAGAAAGAGTGGAAGAGTAAGGATAATAAATACATCCTGTCCTCCTTGGCAGAAATCGTCAGAGAAGAATTTCGGATCCAAAAAGCAATGACCTCCCTTCGCTCTTAATTCTAAGGAAGAGAATTGGGAAAGAAAGAACCACTAGTTTTTGGGGAGAGATTGTAGCACAGGGGCGGGCAGAAGGCAGGCCGGGCTCTACTGGCAGATCTCTCAGTGATTTGCAGTAGGATCACCAAGTCCCTGACTCGCGATTGTCTGACAGTAGCAGCGACTAAAAACTCCTCTCACTTAAATGAGGTTGCTCAGAAAAGAATGTGTGGGAGGGAAAACCAAAAGTGGATTTTTGTGTGACAGCAGGACTTGCGAGCTTGGCCCTGGCACTCATCACAAATCACAGTAAGAGCCTGAAGCTAAAATTATGCTGGTATTTTTTTGGTATTTTGACCCTGCGCTAGGGATGGGCGACCCGCCCGGCACTCGACTCAGAACACGTGAGCCGAGCGCTCCTGCCATGCAAGCCAAGCTGGGCTGAGCGAGAGTGACAGCTGAGGCACTCGCTGGACTTCTGGGTCCTGGGCTCAAAAAATACATTAAAAACAACCTAATTTGCGCAAATTAGGCAGCAATTTGCACAAATTAGACTGTTTTTAACGTATCTTACACCATTTTCTATGTAAACAACATAGCGTCAGAACGCGGAAGTCACCTTCCCCGGCTTGGCTCGCAAGAATGCAAGTCAGCTGGGGAAAAAGTAGGGCGAGCAGAGCTCGGGGGGGGGGTCAAGCCTGGCAAGTTCACCGGATTTCCACCCACCCACCCCCAATCAAGCTCCACACACATCCACACCCACCACTGGAATGCGGCCCCTGAGAGCTTCTCCAAAACGGAATTAGGCCCTCGGGCTGAAAGAGGTTTTGCACCTCTGAGTTAGACAGACCAAATGGGGCAGCTTCTTCTATTTCCTATGCTCTGTTTCAGTCCTCCCAACTTTTCAGCTTGTTACACTTCGAGGAGGGGCAACAGCAGGGATTTTGAAGAGTCCTTGGTCTCGAGTCACAAGTCGAGTCACGAGTCTTTGGACCCGAGTCTCGAGTCCGAGTCCGAGTCCTTGGTCCAAAATGGTGACTCACGAGTCACTCCCAAAGCTGACTCCACGAGTCCCTATAAAAATCAATGGGGGGTTTTCCCAACAAAATAAGGCTACTTTAGATATGTGGTTTAAATAAATTCTAGGCACAAGTGTGCCTTTTTATTTCAAAACTCTGCAACTGATTTTGGCAAGAACAGACCAGGCAGAAAAACCCAAAATAACCAGGCAGGCAGAGGAGGCAGGGAACCCCAAAGCAGGCAGGCAGAGGCCTTTGTCTTGGACAATTCAAACTGTGGAACTGGTTAAGAAGAGACCAGGCAGGCAGAGGAGGCACGGAACCCCAAACAGACAGGCAGAGGCAGCCAAACCCAAAATGTCTGAAAGGTTGCATTTTAGAAAAATGATTTAAAAAAATAAACTTGCTGTACTTCCTAAAACTTATCCATGTTGCATTTGAGGGACATGATTTTTTCTAAATGTTTGGCCCCCATTCTGGAACGGTGAGATCTCATCACAATTCCACCCTCACTGAACACCCGCTCCACTGGTGATGAACTTGCTGGAACCAGAAACACACTCAGAGCAGCCACACAGAGTAATCTCAGGTCCTTCTTCTGCCTCTCCCAAGTACGCAACACATCAATCAAAATAAATCTCGACACACCGTTGGGGCTGCACTCCTGGTAGCCGTCCATAGTGGCCGAGCAGCGGCACACCTCGCTTCCATGCGCTCTTCGCCGGCGATCGCGCTCCTCTTCACTCCTTCTGGCACAGCCCAGGGATGTTGGCGAGTCTTTGGTCTCGAGTCCATGGAGTCAACTTCCATGCTGGAGTAGCTTTCGAGGGCTGCATTCCAGTGGGAGAGAATCATAGAATCATAGAAAAGTAGAGTTGGAAGGGGCCTACAAGGCCATCGAGTCCAGCCCCCTGCTCAATGCAGGAATCCAGGTCAAAGCATCTCTGACAGATGGCTGTCCAGCTGCACCTTGAATGCCTCCAGACTGGGAGAACCCACCACCTCCCTAGGTAGTTGGTTCCATTGTCTTATTGCTCTGACAGTCAGGAAATTTTTCCTGATGTTTAGGTGGAATCTAGGTTCCTGTAACTTGAGCCCATTATTCTGTGTCCTGCAAACTGGGATGATCGAGAAGAGATCCTTGCCCTCCTCTGTGTGACATCCCTTCAAATACTGGAAGAGTGCGATCATATCTCCCCTCAGTTTCCTCTTCTGAAGGCTAAACATGCCCAGTTCTTTCAGTCTCTCCTCATAGGGCCTTGTTTCCAGTCCCTTTATCATCCTTGTTGCCCTCCTCTGAACCCTCTCCAGTTTGTCTACGTCCTTCTTAAAGTGTGGTGCCCAGAACTGGATGCAGTACTCAAGATGAGGCCTAACTAGTGCCGAGTAAAGGGGAATTATCACTTCCCGCTATTTGGAAGCTATACTTCTATTAATACAGCCCAAAATTGCATTTGCCTTCTTTGCAGCCACATCGCATTGCTGGCTCATATTCAGTTTGTGATCTACCACAATTCCAAGATCCTTCTCACTTGTAGTATTGTTGAGCCAAGTGTCCCCCATTCTGTAACTCTGCATTTGGTTTCCTCTCCCTAGGTGCAGCACTTGGCATTTATCCCTATTAAATTTCATTCTGTTGTTTTCGGCCCAGTGCTCCAGCCTATCGAGGTCACTTTGAATTTTGTTTCTGTCTTCCGGAGTATTAGCTGTTCCACCCAACTTTGTGTCATCTGCAAATTTGATAAGCATTCCCTGTACCTCCTCATCCAAGTCATTAATAAAAATGTTGAAGAGCACCGGGCCCAGGACCGAGCCCTGTGGTACCCCGTTCGTTACCTCTCCCCAGTTTGAGAAGGAACCATTGATAAGCACTCTTTGAGTCCGATTCTGTAGCCAATTGTGGATCCACCTGATAGTTGTTCCATCTAGCCCACTCTTAGCTAGCTTACTAATCAGGATATCATGAGGCACTTTGTCGAAAGCTTTGCTGAAGTCCAGATATATAATGTCCACAGCATTCCCACAGTCCACAAGGGAGGTTACCCGATCAAAAAATGAGATCAGATTAGTCTGACAGGATTTGTTCTTGACAAATCCATGCTGGCTTCTACTAATCACTGCATTGTTTTCAAGGTGCTTGCAGACTGACTTCTTTATAATCTGCTCCAAAATCTTCCCGGGGATTGATGTCAGACTGACTGGCCTATAGTTCCCAGGTTCCTCCTTCTTGCCCTTTTTGAAGATGGGAACAACATTTGCCCTCCTCCAGTCGACTGGCACTTCACCTGTCCTCCATGATTTCTCAAAGATAATAGACAGTGGTTCTGAGAGTTCTTCTGCCAGTTCCTTTATTACTCTAGGATGCAGCTCATCAGGCCCTGGAGATTTAAACTCGTTCAGAGTAATCAGGTGCTCCTTGACCATTTGCCTATCAATCTCAAGCTGCAATCCTGCCCCTTCAGTCTGCACTTCAGGTTTGCCAGGGGGGGGTCATAGACCCTCTTTTGGGAGAAGACCGAGCCGAAGTAGGAATTGAACACTTCTGCCTTTTTTTTGTCTTCTGTTATCAATTTGCCATCCTCATTGCGTAGTTGAACCACCAGTTCTTTCTTCTGTCTTTTACTGTGCATGTATCTGAAGAAAGCTTTTTTGTTGCTTTAGGATGAAGGCAAAGGATGAAGGCAAAGGAAACAAAGCCAAAGGCAAAAAGGTTGGGGCCAAAATACCAAAATATTTTAGCTTAAAGCTCTTATTGTAAGAAACTAAGCCTTAGGAGAGGCATTTCGAACCTTTAGAACAGTGTTCTCCTACCGTGGGTCCCCAGATGTTTTTGGCCTACAACTCCCAGCATGCCCCAGCCAGCATAGCTGCCCCAGCATAGCTGGCTGGGGCATGCTGGGAGTTGTAGGCCAAAAACATCTGGGATCCCAAGGTGGGAGAACACTGCTTTAGAATGTCGACCAAACAATTGGTGATAGGGAGAAAGGGGGCAAGGTCAGGGTCGGATGCATGGATTTCGTTAAATCCGTTCCGTCCGTGTTTCATGGATTGTCAGGCATCTTTCATTCCATCATCCGTGCATTGATATAGAATCGAATATTTTTTACGGATGCACGACAATTTCGTTCCACTTGCACAAATGCTTGTTTGTGCTAATGCTCAGTGATGCTCCCTGGGTGACTTTGGGCCAGTCACTGATTCTCAGCCTAACCTACCTCACAGGGTTGTTGTGAGGATAAAATGGAGAGGAGGGGGAGGATTATGTAAGCCGCCTTGGGTTCCTTGCAGGAAAAAAGGTGGGATATAAATATAATTAATTAATTAATTAAATTAAATTAAATTTTAAAAGCCCCAATGGTCCGCAAGTCCATAGAATCCGCGTAATTTGGAAAAACCCGGTCTGCTGCAGAAACCACACATCCGATTTGTAGAAATCCAAAGTTGTTTGAATCTGTTGCAGATTTCTCTGACTTCCATGGGCCAGGAGAATGGGCAGGGCCAACTGCAAAACCATGAAGGGCTGGATTTGGACCCCAGACCTGAGGTTCTGCACCCATGCCTTAGCACATGAACTTATATGAGGATCAGAAAGGCCTGGTTAGTTGATAAATAGGTCTCAGAACTGTCCCCAGTTCAGCTCAAAGTATACCCAGTTCTCTTTTCCTCCTATTTTTTTCCAGCTTTACACTCATGATTCAGAGCACTGAGGGTGGAATTGCACACGAGATTCCAGAAAAACCCACAGGGGAAAGCAGACCCAATGCTAGATTTCTGAGCCCCTTTAATGTCTCTTGCTGGTGTGAAAGTTAAACCTTGCAAAAGGACGAGACATTCATTGTTAATCTCCATCTTGACTGCTTAGTATTTGTTTTCCCTCTAAATCTAGCCAGGAAAGCTTTTAGTAATTCATTCAGGGTTACTCTGAACTTTATAGAGGTTTAATTGGTTGTATTTACTCAGAAAATAAGGCCTATCACAGGGTGGAACATCCTACCATGTTCAGAATTTCATGTTATTTAGTGTCAATAAATACAGAAAGTTCCAAAATGAATGCACCGGGCTCAGATGCTTTCACCCATCACAGCAGATTCAAAGAGCGAATGTATGCAATTCATTTCCACAGGGAAATGTCGGGTGGGGTCATCTTTCCATGTAATTTTTCCTTGTTTATTCACTCTCGAGAGGTAAAATTAGGCGTGTGGTTCCATTTTAAGAATAAGCTATTGTGGAATAATGTCAGACATGAAAGGCTTAGAAGAGGCACCAGTCAGGAAGGTAGAGAAGATCTATCTTTACTCTCTTCAACAGGAGAAAACAAGAGGACTCCACCCAAACACAAATAAGTCTAACACCATCTAGTGGCCAAACAATGATGCTGTGTCCACACAGTTTCTCTCTTCAGGGCGACGTTTCCCTGTAAACTTGTTTATATATAACAGATTCTGGAAAGTGCCTGGGCAAAACACTTTCAGTGATCCCCCATCAGTGAGTGGGCCCCACTTCCTTGCCTTTATCACCATGGCCAATTTGCTTGCCTTCTTCCTCTGGGCCCAATCCCATTTCACCACAGTAGGGAAGATTTAGGACTAGGTGGTCTTGCTGCTCAATCTGCTGTTCAGGTGTTCATGGATGATGGGCAAAAAAGGGCAACCAAGATGATCAAGGAGCTGGAGCAGCTCCCCTGCGAGGAAAGGTTACAACATCTGGCATTGTTCAGCTTAGAAAAAGGGAGAGAAAGGGAAGACATGATGGAGGTGTACAAAATTATGCATGGTGTGGAGAAAGTGGACAGGGAGACATTTTTCTCCCTCTCTCATAATACTAGAACCCAAAGGGGTCATCCCATGAAGCTGATTGGAGGGAGGGTCAGGACAGATCAAAGGAAGGACTTCTTCACACAGCGCAGAGTTAAACTATGGAACTCACTTCCACAAGATGTAGCGATGGCCACCAATTTGGAGGGCTTTAAAAGGGGATTGGACAAATTCCTGGAGAAGGCTATCCATGGCTACTAGTCCTGATGGCTATATGCTCCCTCCAGTATCAGAGGCAGTATATACCTAGGTACACCAGTTGCTGGGGAACATGGGCGGGAGGGTGCTGTTGCATTCATGTCCTGTTTGAAGGCTTCCCACAGGCAGTTGTTCAGCCAAAGTGTGAACAGAATGCTGGACTAGATGGACCTTTGGTCTGATCCAGCAAGGTTCTTCTTACGTTTTTATGCACTGCACTTCCAACTCTTTCCTACTCTGGACCCGGTTCTCTCTGGCTCGTCTCCTGCTCTTCTGGCTCTGTCTTCCTGCTCATACAAGGAGAAATATTTCTACTTCCCAGAGGTGTGCATTACTGCATAGCAGGGATGTTGAAGAGTCCTTGGTCTCGAGTCACGAGTCGAGTCACGAGTCTTTGGACCCGAGTCTCGAGTCCGAGTCCGAGTCCTTGGTCCAAAATGGTGACTCACGAGTCCCAAGTCCCGAGTCACTCCCAAAACTGACTCCACGAGTCCCTATTAAAATCGATTGGGGGTTTTCCCAACAAAATAAGGCTACTTCAGATGTGTGGCTTAAATAAATTCTAGGCACAAGTGTGCCTTTTTATTTCAAAACTCTGCAACTGATTTTGGCAAGAACAGACCAGGCAGAAAAACCCAAAATAACCAGGCAGGCAGAGGAGGCGGGGAACCCCAAAGCAGGCAGGCAGAGGCCTTTGTCTTGGACAATTCAACTGTTGAACAGGTCAAGAAGAGACCAGGCAGGCAGAGGAGGCAGGGAACCCCAGACAGGCAGGCAGAGGCAGCCAAACCCAAAATGTCTGAAAGGTTGCATTTTAGAAAAATGATTTAAAAAAATAAACTTGCTGTACTTCCTAAAACTTATCCATGTTGCATTTGAGGGACATGATTTTCTAAATGTTTGGCCCCCATTCTGGAACGGTGAGATCTCATCACAATTCCACCCTCACTGAACACCCGCTCCACTGGTGATGAACTTGCTGGAACCAGAAACACACTCAGAGCAGCCACACAGAGTAATCTCAGGTCCTTCTTCTGCCTCTCCCAAGTACGCAACACATCAATCAAAATAAATCTCGACACACCGTTGGGGCTGCACTCCTGGTAGCCGTCCATAGTGGCCGAGCAGCGGCACACCTCGCTTCCATGCGCTCTTTGCCAGCAATCACGCTCCTCTCCACTCCTTCTGGCACAACCCAGGGATGTTGAAGAGTCCTTGGTCTCGAGTCCCGAGTCGAGTCTTGAGTCCCATTAAAAATATTGGGACTCGAGTCCGAGTCGAGTCAGAGGGGGGACTCAGTCCGACTCACGAGTCGAGTCCTCGAGTCCGAGTCCCCATCCCTGCTGCATAGGTGCATTTAGGTGGCTGTGGTGCCCATGTCACTTCCAGCTCAGCTCTTTTTATGGCTGTGGAGTCACTGGGAAGCCAGGATACAACAAATTCACTCACTCGCTTCATTCAGTCATATTGTTTTCTTTTACATCTGGGATGGTATCAAAAAGAAGCTCATCAAAATCTCCCTTTGGGGTGGATGATATCCTCACTGCAAATTAACCTTCCTTGGTTGTGGTGTGTGTGTGTGTGTGTGTGTGTGTGTGTGTGTTTTAAAATCATGCTGGTATTTTCAGGACTGCTGAGCTGTACAAGAATTCCTACTGAATAATTTAAAGTTGGGTTTTGTTGGATGTGTGTGTGTGTGTGTGTGTGTGTGTGTGTGTGTGTAGATGGGCTAAATGAAGAAGCCTATTAAAAATAGAGAATTTCCGAGCCTGGACTGTGAAGTAAGTCTGAAATAGAATATTAAAAATTCACGCTGGCCTGTGCAGGTGTCGAGGGCATCCTTGACTGGGAAGTTCTAAACGGATTTGCTGGACTGCTCTGGGGCCTTCGAGACCCAAACTGCGTTTTGCTTTGCAAGTGCTGGCACACAGTATATTGTTTGCCATCGCTATTATCTACCAGCAGAGTCAGGAAGCCGGTCAGTGGCCTACATTCTGCTTGGTAGTGAGCCTCAGTCAGGCCACGGAGCCAGATGGGTGGGGTTTCATAGATTTCATAGATCATAAGAGTTGGAAGGAGCCTACAAGGCCATCGAGTCCAACCCCCTGCTCAATGCAGGAAACTAGAGGTGGGGTCTCCCATCCAAGTAACAACCAGGCCTGACCCTGCTTAGCTTTCCACGCTCAGACAAGCTGAGCCAGCGTGAGCCACAGGCCTGTTTGTCTTGATGTCAATTATCTAGATCAGTGTTCTCCAACCTTGGGTCCCCAGATGTTTTTGGCTAACAACTCCCAGCATGCTCCCATGGGGCATGCTGGGAGTTGTAGGCCAAAAAATCTGGGGACCCAAGGTTGGAGAACACTGATCTAGGGTGAGACTAACTCCAGCTGAAATCCAGGGATTGTCTTCCTCGTGTACAGTAGAAGCAGGCTTCTGTGTGCCTAGTATTAGCATAGTAGCAGCTTTTTTCTTTCCATATCAGCGGCGGGGGGAGGGGGCCACATCCTAAGACTCTCTTCTGTAACTGGAAGTCTGTTACGCACAGAGCAAATTGTGCAGGCCCTTTGTGCAAGGGGTTGTGTGAATCCATGCTCGGGAAATGAGCAACACCTTCCCCCCCCTTCTGCTCATGGCTCTCTTGGATTGCAGCGACCATGAGCACGATGGGAACGAGTCATCAGTGGTGTAGTGATACCAGGGCTTGCAGGGATGCAACACCAGCACTTATTGTTATTAGCAGGGATGCTGATGTCATTGGGAGCATTGAGATGCTCCCCCTTCCCTCTGAGCTGAGCTGCGATCCTCACAGTAGCTGGGGGAGAAATGGATTTCCCCCGGCAACAATATATATTTTCCCTCTTGTGATGCCAAAGTATTTTGGGGTGCCTTGGACTTGGATGGGCAATTCAGACCCATTCGCTGTATGAAAGACCTGCTCCTAGAAGATGAAACTCCTAGCAGGGTTTCGTTGATATGGATCAATGCAGCTGCCTGCAGTTTTAAACTCTCCTTGGGGTTGTGGCAGGGATGGGGACTCGGACTCGAGGACTCGACTCGTGAGTCGGACTGAGTCCCCCCTCTGACTCGACTCGGACTCGAGTCCCAATATTTTTAATGGGACTCGAGACTCGACTCGGGACTCGAGACCAAGGACTCGTCAACATCCCTGCTTGATGCCACCTGCAGGTGCTGTCTGGACCTAGTTGCAGTAACAATCCAAGTTTATTTTTTAAAATCATTTTACTAATGTAACCTTTCAGGCATTTTGGGTTTGGCTGCCTCTGCCTGCCTGTCTGGGGTTCCCAGCCTCCTCTGCCTGCCTGGTCTCTTCTTGACCTGTTCAACAGTTGAATTGTCCAAGACAAAGGCCTCTGACTGCCTGCTTTGGGGTTCCCTGCCTCCTCTGCCTGCTTGGTTATTTTGGGTTTTTCTGCCTGGTCTGTTCTTGCCAAAATCAGTTGCAGAGTTTTGAAATAAAAAGGCACACTTGTGCCTAGAATTTATTTAAGCCACACATCTGAAGTAGCCTTATTTTGTTGGGAAAAACCCCCATTGATTTTAATAGGGACTCGTGGAGTCAGCTTTGGGAGTGACTCGGGACTCGGGACTCGTGAGTCACCATTTTGGACCAAGGACTTGGACTTGGACTCGAGACTCGGGTCCAAAGACTCGTGACTCGACTCGTGACTTGAGACCAAGGACTCTTCAACATCCCTGGGTTGTGGGTGGCTATGGGCACTGTCACAATGAGTGCCTACACTTCAACATTGACCACCACATCGCTGGTAGTCCTGATGGCTATATGCTACCTCCAGTATCGGAGGCAGTTTGCCCTTTGTATACAGTATAGTACATGGGGAACATGAGCAGGAGGGTGTTATGGTCCCAGGCTATGGTGTGAAGGCACATGAGGCAGTCACCATGCTGAAGCTAAGCAGGTCTGGCTCTGGTCAGTACTTGGAGGAGAGACCTCTTGGGAACCACATGTAGCCACCTCGAGTTCCATGATGGAAGAAAGGTGGGATATACATGTAATAAAAATAAAATAACAAATACATAAATATTGCACTCATGTCCTACTCGTTGGTTTCCCGTGGGCAGCTGGTTGGCCACTGTGGGAACAGCCTGCTGGATGAGATGGATGGATCCTTGGTCTGATCCAGCTTGGCTCCTCTTAATGTTCTTATGAGACAAGACCAGTATTGGGGGGGGGGGGGGCAGAAATTTGCATGAGAGATGGAGACCAGGCAAAATAGAAAGGAATCCATCCACGATGGAAGCAGAGTGAATCATCCCGGGGTAGGATGAGCAGAGAAGCACCAACTGCAAATGCTCCAAATTCTTCGTTGTCAAATACGGAGAAAACTGTAAGCAACAGACTGACCAACCATCCCGTACTGTGCTGATCTAAGCCTAGGAAGCTTCTCTGGGGTTCACAGCCAGCCAATCGGAAGACTAGGCTTGAAGCCAATCAGACTCTGAGAAAACTTGAAGGAACGAGAGAACGTTCTCCTGCTTCCCAAGCATCTACCCCATACAGAAGGTGTTGGATTCACACATGCATCAGGTACTCCTGCTGCTGATAGGGATGTGCAAGGATTTCATTCGGGGGTGTGTGTGGAAATCTGGCGAACTGGTCAGGCTCGACCCCCAAAGTCCATCCCGCTTGCCTTCTTCCCTGGCTCGACTCGTGTTCTCCCAAGTCGAGCCGGGGAAGCAACAACTTCCAGGTTCCTAGCAGGCTGCTGTTTACGTAGAGAATGCTGTAAGATACACCAAAGGCGGCTGCGATTTGCTCCGTTTATGGTGGATTGCCCACCCCTACGTCCTGCATGAATGAAAATATGACCCCGACCCAGGAGAGGCTGGTGACCCCTATGCCATTGCAGCTTTTTCCCCTGACCTTTATGGGAGCTACCCATGCTGCTGTACTCTATCCCCCAACATAGCTTCACCACCATGGAGCACCCTGGATAGCTCCTCTGAAGCTCAGAATAAAAGCTGCAACGGATAAGGAGCCCCGCTGCCACCAGAGTCACCAGCCTCCCCTGCTCCTACCATTCAGAAGCCGGGAATGCTCACCAAATTATCCCCACCACCGGCTCCGGAGGCCATCCGGGGTTGGGGAGGAGGCGGGGAGAGGAAATCCCCTTGACTTGTAATCTCTGCTGTGACTGGAGATACCCAGGGGATTCTCCAATGTGCCACTCCCCTTTCAAGCAATCCACCCCGCAGTGATGTCAGGGAGTGTAGCCCTGCCCTCCCCCCCCCCGGAAATCATTTGGTCCACTGAGGGCTGCAGGGGGATCACCTGCCCTCCTCCCAAGAGCCAGCTCCCCAACTTTGGCACGGACAATATCACCAATGGTCACATTGGACCAGTGTTTCTCAACCTTGGGTCCCCAGATGTTTTTGGCCTACAACTCCCAGCATGCCCCAGCCAGCTATGCTGGCTGGGGCATGCTGGGAGTTGTAGGCCAAAAACATCTGGGGATCCAAGGTTGAGAAACACTGCATTGGACCAAGGGTCTGACTTGGTATAAAGCAGCTCCCCAGGTGTCATTCCCCTCACCCGGGTGATTTAATCAATGCAGGCACACACACAAAGGGCACATCAGCAACCTATAAGAAGCTGGCTCAGCTTGTCCGAGCGTGGAAAGCTAAGCAGGGTCAGGCCTGGTGATGACTTGGATGGGAGACCCCCTCCTCTAGTTTCCTGCACTGAGCAGGGGGTTGGATTCGATGGCCTTGTAGGCCCCTTCCAACTCTATGATCTATGAACTCTATGGAATTACTTGGATGGGAGACCCCTCCTCTAGTTTCCTGCACTGAGCAGGGGGTTGGACCCGATAGCCTTGTCGGCCCCTTCCAACTCTATGATCTATGAAATCTATGAAAGAAAGACACAAACTACAGCCAACGGCACCCACGCTCATTCCAGAATTCATCTTAGACATGCTCCAAGTTCAACCGGAAGGTGAGTGGAGCCGAGCACGGGCCGGAACAAACCCACACAGGGCAATAATGGAACAGAGTGGGGTGGGAGGGATCTACTCACCCTTCGTAATGTTACGTTCATCACCCTCGATCCGTCTTTGGGGACACTCCCCTAGGAGAGGAATGGGCAAGGCTGGCATAATATAATGGCTACAAAACGGCACCGTCGTCAACTAGGACGTTCCTGGTTCAAATCCTGCCGCGGCCAGCAACTGAGTAGGTAATCTTAGGGAAGTCACCCTGTCTCCGACTCAGCTGCCCACTCGCCATCTGGAGAGGATCATACTGGCCCACCTTCCAAGAATGTTGTGCAGATTGCTGAGATAATGTATAGGGCTCTTGGAGCATTCTCAAGTACTTTACAAATGCTTGCCATATTAATAAGAATATATATATATCTAGCAAAATACCACTCATTTTGTCAAACAGGGAGTGCATCAAGACAAGGCCCACATATTGTAGGACTCCCCTATTGCACCTTCCTTATGGGATCCTAGAATTGAACTGGAAGCTATTCCCAGGGTTTGAGGGGGCTCTCAGCAAAGTGTCCTCTGATGGGGCCCCCTCCTACAACAGTGCCCTTCCCTTGTGGGTTTCCCTGCGGGTGGTAGTGGTGGCGGGCAACTGCAGGCCTCTGATTAAAGTCAGGTGGCTGGGTCTCAAAGCCACCATTTTAGTTTCCCATAATGCCCCAGAGTGATGCTTCATGGCAGCTCCCAAACCCAGCCATTCGGCTGATTGGAGTACTGGGGGGAAGTTTGTTCAAAGAGGGTCTGCGGCGGGCCATTCACTCGTATGGAAGTCAGTGTAGGGTACACTTGGGAACAATTCTGGGGGACGAGCAGAAGTTGCTGGTAGCGACAACAGTGCCTGGGACTGCAGGTCGGTTCTCTCTCTGCCCCGGGTTGGTGTCCCAAATTCCAGCCCATCCATTTCTGCACAACTGATCCCGGATTCTCTTTCTTGGACATTATAGAGCAGCTTTCCCCAGCCCGGCGCCCTCCAGGTGTGTTGGACTACAACTCTGGACTACAACTCCTACCATCCCCAGTCAGATGATGGGTATTGTAGTCAAAAACATCTGGAAGGCACTAGGTTGAGGAAGAGTGGGTCGAGTGTCACAAAATATTGGAAGAACTGGTTTTTTAAAAAACATTATACAGAGATTGGGTTATTTTGTCATGGGAATCCAAAAGTAACAGGCCAACCTTCCTGTACTTCCTTGCATAGGAAAATGTATGCATATTCATTTAATATTAAAATACCCAGCAGTTTGCCACTCTCTTTTTTTCTACGTTTCAGAAGAAGCAATTTTACCGGACACAAATTAAACCGCTCAAAGAGGTAGCAATACATTCAATCAATACGAGACCAGAGAAGTGGTGCTGACTAAAATGTGGCTGAAAACCAAGCCAAAATCCAATCTCTTCCCGTTCTCGCAGCAGAATGCCAGAAATGACAAAAGGTCACATCTTCTTCTCACACAACCCGTTCAGACTGTAGCATAAATAAAGACGAGCATTATTTTGAATCTCCGGAAGGGTTACCCAGGCAGGAATAACTATTCTATAACAAAGCTAGATATGTGCATTGAAGTCTCTCCCGTAAGGTGGAAAAAGTGAAGCAATGAGGGTGGGAGAAACCCTAAAGTTCTGGGGAGAAAACTAAACTACATTTTAGAGCAGGGGCGCAGAACCTTAGGCCCCAGAGTCAAATCTGGTCAAACGGCCATAACCCTTTCCTCTGATCACAGATTGTCTAGCGGCTTCCCAGCTTTTGTGCAGTTTCCTCCCGCCATTCTAAAAGGTTGAAACGCCTCTTTTAAGGCTTAGTTACTGGCAGTAAGAGCTTAAAGCTAAAATATGCTGGGGTGTGTGCGTGTGCGTGTATATATATATACACACACAGAGGTTCAACACCCTTGCTTTAGAGCAGTGTTCTCCAACTGTGGGTCCCCAGATGTTTTTGGCCTACAACTCCCAGCATGCCCCAGCCAGCTTAGCTGGCTGGGGCATGCTGGGAGTTGTAGGCCAAAAACATCTGGGGACCCACAGTTGGAGAACACTGCTTTAGAGGTAAAGGCAGAATTCTGTCCTTCTGGCCAGGTAGCAAAACTGCAAGACGTACAGCAGGAAAAAAGAAAAAAAAGGAAGCAAAACTGCAAGATGTACAGCAGGAAAAAAGAAAAATTCAGCAGGGACATTTTTTTATTGCTCTTACTGTATTCAGTCACAGTAAGACAGTCACAGTCGGTCACGGTCTTACTGTACTCAATCAGCACGGTGGGATGCATTGTATTTCTAATTAAATCATAGCGATTATTTCTAAATTGACATCAAGAACATAAATTAGCACGTGCCAAGAAATTAGGTAAATCCGTCTCCTCAGTAGGGGATGGGCTAACGAGCAATGCTCAAGATCATCAGGATTCTCCGAACACCCTCTCGCCGCTCATCTCGTGCCCGATTCCTGTTTGCGATCGCTGCGGGCTCTGCACAAGCGGGAAACTTGCGCAAATCGAGCCACGATCAAATGGGAAATGTGCGCAGGTTCCCCCAAATGTGCGCCATTTTCCTCCACAGACTAAAGTGGGGCTGATTCAGTCCATGGAGGGAATCAAACCGGGAATCGGGAACGAGAGATGAATGCGAGCACGAATATTTTCGGTGGAACAAGACGGGGAGGCACCAATATGGAAACGACAAACAAAAGAGAAAGATGTCTCAGGTGCTGGTGAAAACAGTTGAACGTCCAACATGTTTCTGCTTACATCTTCGTCGGGGGGGGGGGCGAAAGTTTTTCCAGATAGGATAGAAAAGAATTCTTCGGCTATCTCGTGTGAAGAATTCTTTTCTATCACATATTTGGGGAAACTTTCGGGGCCCCAGCCAAGGTGTAAACAGAAACACGTTGGGCACTGAACTGTTTTCACGGGCACCCGAGAATATTTTTCGGGGAGACATGCTCACGTGTCTGACATTCAGAGCTTCGGACAGGGCAGGCTCACATGTTTTGCGGGCAAAAACAAACTCCTCATACATCCGCTAGCCTCGTTACATCCTCTCTTTTGGCGAAGCATTTCCTCTTTTTTTTGGCGATGTGTGACCGGCCACCCTGTTAGCAAGTCTAGCGTTATCTGCTGGCCTTGTGCGCCCACAGAATATTTCACTTCCCTCCCTGTTAAGAAACAGGATCAAGAAGGGGATGTGAATGGGAGAAATGGTATGCTGGGGGGGGGGGAAGGGATTAAAGCAATGTTAAAGATGATCTCTGCAAGCACAAGGTAACAGTGAACGTATTCAAAAGATTACCTAATGATTTGCACCACACCTGGTGCTCTAAATGTGAAGTCACAGGCAGGGCACCCATTGAGTTTCAGAGTCCAAGACATCTTTGTGTGTGTGTGTGTGGGGGGGGGGGGGGGGGTTATGCCAAAAGTTTTACCTGAGACCAGATTCTGCCAAGTGGATCTCGCCACTGATATATTTTTTAAAAAACATTCCAGGATAGGCTGATCTGACTGTTTCATTGAGAGGAGGGGGAATCCTTTTAAAACAACACGGCTGCTGGTTGGGGGGGGGATGGAAAAGAACTTCAGCAAAATGTTTAATAGGATTGGTGGAATAAGCCCTTCGATCTGCAAGTGCTCTTTGCTGCTTTTGGCTGTAAAAAAACAGCTTGCATGGGCTACAGAGAGAGCAGAACCCTCTGCAAGAAATACTGAAGACTTTCCTCCGGGATAATTGTTTTTCTTTAAAAAAAACAAAAAAAACACAGGAACAGAGTGGGGAGGCTGATAAGGGAAAGATTGGGTGGATATTTTGCCACTTTTTTAAAAAAACAATCCAATTCTCCAGGCTGGCCAGTGAGCTAACCTTGAACTGAGATGTGAAGGAGATGGGGAGAGATAATGGATCAGAATCTCCAAGACTTTATTTGAACCTTACTAATGTGGCAAGGCTTGCTTGGGAATGTTATACAGCTTGGGACCACCAAGCTACCTGAAAGACCGCCCTCTTCTATATGATCCTGCTCGGGTCTTAAGATCTTTGGGAGAGGCCCTTCCCTCCATACCGCCGCCTTCAGAGATGTATTTGCTGGTGACACAAGAGAGGGCCTTCTCCATGGCTGCTCCCAGACTGTGGAACTCCCTGCAGAGGGAGGCTAGGTTTGCTCCCTCTCTTCTGCCCTTCTGCTGGCAGGCAAAGATGTTTTTCTCTGCGCAGGCCTTTGGCATGTCAGCTGGTCTGTTAGGCTGGGTGTTGTTTTTATTCTTTCCTTGTTGTGTTTTTATTGTGTTTTTAAAGTATTTGTTTAACAATTCTTTTAATTATGCTTTTATCTTAATTCCGGGCTTGTATTGTTGTCAGCTGCCTTGAGTGCTATTTCCCGGCAGATGGACAGGGTATGAATTAATTAGCTCATTAACTGATTTGGAAAAGATGCTTTTGTACTTTTAACTGGGGCCAGAGAGCAGCAGAAACTCAGAGCTGTCGATGTTTCAAAAACAGCTTCCCCCAACCTGGTGCCCTCTGAATGTATTGGACTACAACCCCCCTAAGCTGTCTGGGAATGATGGGAGTTGTAGTCTAATACATCTGAAGGACACCAGCTTGGAGGAGGCTGCTTGAAGACTAGCCTTGAGTCCTGCACCTCACCCCCACTAGGTTCGTAAAGAAGTGGATACTGCAATATCACACTAGGGAGGTGGTGGGCTCTCCCACACTGGAGGCATTCAAGGTGCAGCTGGGCAGCCATCTGTCAGGGATGCTTTGACTTGGATTCCCGCATTGAGCAGGGAGTTGGACTTGATGGCCTTGTAGGCCCTTTCCAACTCTACTATTCTATGATTCTACTCCCCCTCACAAAGAATCTGGTAACATGTAATATAAAGCTACACCTGGAGATTCCTATCGCTAGCAGAAGTGGGGAAGAACGAAATAATATTTTCTGAGATGGCTCCCCCATGGGTAATACTTTCAGAGGCATGAAAAGAGCCAGTGTGACGTAGTGGTGGTGAGAGTGCTAGACTGGGACTCGGGAGATCCGGGTTTGAGTCCCCGCTCAGCCATGAAACTCACTGGGTGACTTTGGGCCAGTCACTGACTCTCAGCCTAACCTACCCCACAGGGTTGTTGTGAGGATAAAATGGAGAGGAGGAGGATTATGTAAGCTGCCTTGAGTTCCTTGCAGGAAAAACGGTGGGGTATAAATATAATAAATAAATAAATAAATAAATAAAATGTTACTAACACTCTGTGGCTTGATTTGGAATTGGGCTCAGCTAACACGAGCTATTAAAAAAAACCCACAGCAACGCCAGAAAATCCGAGCCCAGTTCCAAAAATTTGGAAACCCTGCCGCACTCCTGATGGCATCATTGGGAGTGCGATGGGGCCCAACGCCTCCCCCAAATTCCCCCGCTCAGAGAAATGGTGCTCGACTCATAGGTGAGCATTTTGAGGTGGTGAAAGTTTTATTTTGAACCAAATAAATGCGGCTTCCAGGGTCATCAATAGTTAGAGAGCCATCCCTTAGCCTGACAACACCCAGGTCACGACCTGTCCTTAACAGACCCAGAGGGCAAGGGTTAAGTGCCATTCCATACATCGAATAGGCAGGTGCATATTTGACAAGGCCTTGCAGGAAGTTCTGGGTCTCTGATATGTTTCACACATAACCTGCATTCCGTGGTGCGTGTTTAAAAAGAAAGACCTTACTTGCACAGCTAAAAAACCCGTAATGTTTGAAGTAGCCTTTCAAATCAAAGGTGTGCAAAGAGATTCCATTCCCCAAAGAGTTCGTGATCTGCCTTTGACTCCCTTCTCCAGCTGAGACGCAGCATAGATTCACCTCAAACTGTCAAACCATCGCTACAGATTAAGGTTTCCACAGAACCTGAATGTACACAGTTCGGTTTCACACTGGGAGAGGTTTATGCATTGTTGTAACTTGTAAATATTTTCCCCTATAACTGCAAAATGCTTCTTCTCTCCACCCACCCCACTATAGCTTTCATCTAGGATTGGAACTAGGGTGCAAGAGATATTGGGATGGAGAGCAGTTCTCTGCAGGTACTGCAACAGTTTGGTGGCCTTCAGATCGGGGAGGCTGGTTTAAACACAAGAAGGATAGCAGCTGCAATGCTGTACCCACCGCACACATCATGCAAATCGCCAGGACAAAGTCTGCAAATAAAAAATATATTATATTTCCACCATACCTAAAAAAGCACATTGGGGAGCAGTTGTTTCCAGGAACATTCTTCTGCTACAATCCTATACCCTCTTACCTGTGAGTAAGTCCCATTGACCTAAATGGGGCTTACTTCTGAGTAGACAGGCGCAGGATCCCACAGTTGAGCAACACACACCACTCAAAAGCAGCCATGCTGAGCCTGCATAGGGCAGCCTTCCCCAACCTCCCCTCCCCCAATGTGTTGGATCACAATTCCCATCATCTCCAGCCAGCTTGCTGGGGATGATGGGAGTTGTTGTCCAACACATCAGGTTGGGGAAGGCTGGCACAGGGGAATAACTAAAGAGGAGGGAACAAAAACAGCTCTGCTGTTTGTTTCTAATCTGTGGTTTTAAATTCTATATTTATATTGTATTGTATTTTATGGTTTTAACTGTTGTAAACCACCCAGAGAGCTTCGGCTATTGGGCGGTATAAAAATGTATTATTTATTTATTTATACCCCACCTTTTTTCCTGCAAGGAACTCAAGGCAGCTTGCATAATCCTCCTCCTCCTCCTCCTCCTCTCCATTTTATCCTCACAACAACCCTGTGAGGTAGGTTAGGCTGAGAGTCAGTGACTGGCCCAAAGTCACCCAGTGAGTTTCATGGCTGAGCGGGGACTCGAACCCGGATCTCCCGAGTCCCAGTCCAGCACTCTCACCACTATGCCACACTGGCTCTTTTCATGCCTCTGAAAGTATTACCCATGGGGGAGCCATCTCAGAAAATATTATTTCATTCTTCCCCACTTCTGCTAGCGATAGGAAGAATGTATTTATTTATTTATTTATTTAAGAAAGAAAGAAAGAAAGAAAGAAAAGTGAAAAGTGGACTGTCACCTGTAAACGTTTCCTTCACTGCCACACACAGACAGCATGGCAAAGGCAGTGAATAGTTTCTAAGAAGAGATGTTTCTGGCTTCGCTTCATCCCAAAGGCCCCCTTGCCCCCTAATGCTGGAAACATACAGTGTGGTTGCAGCAACGCAATCTGTGTATGCTCAGAGGTACTGTCCCCCTTTACTCCAGGGCTGCATCCTGCTACTGAAAACATCCTGAGAGGGGGGAGGCTTTCTTTTTGAGGAAGGGTAATTAGGAACATTGGACAGATCACAGAGGGTGTGTGAACCTCTTTTCATCACCAGGGCTCACCCTCGCCCGCATACACACACACACACACACACACACACAAGAGTGCCTCTGTTCATGTGCAGTGTGTCCCCAACTAGCCCCTGTGCAGTGCGCAAGGGCTTGGGAAGCACTTGTGCTGCAAAAGGGGAGGGGAGCGAGTTCCACAGACCGGTTTTTGATGCCCAACATCAATTTCTTTTAAGAAATTAAGCTGTGTTTTGTTTTTGTTTGTTGGTTGGTTTAAAAAGAAAAAAAAGAAAAGGGTCTGTATTTCTATATAGAGGGATCAAAGAAACGCTAGATGGTGCGGGAAGCCATAGCCACCGTCCCAGCTGATGGGCTTCCCCCACACGCACTTGGGGTGGGATAGCAAGCCAGGTGATCCCCCCTCACGGCTCATTCCAGCAATGGGGGGGGGGAGGGTTTCCCAAGAAGCGCCCCCCTCCCCCCCCCCAAAAAAGAAGAACAAAATGGAGCTCTCTCTGGCCACTTACTGGCAGCACCAAGAAGAAAGCGGCGGGGAAGGCTCGGGGGCTGCCCTGCTGCGCCGGCTGCCTCCCCATGAGAGGTCCTTCTTCGTTCTTCCTCCTCCTCCTCCCTCCTCCTCCTCTTCCTCACCAGCACCGCGAGCGCCTCGGATCCTGCGGGAGGAAGGAGCGCATCGCGTCCCTCCCAGGCAAAGTTGTGTTCCTGCGGCAGAAGCGCCTCCCCGCCGGCCGGTTTCTTTCTCCTGCTGCTGCTGCTGCTGCTGCTGCTGCCTCCGCCGCGCCCGGGGCCGCCTGCCCGCCCAGGTCCCGCCCCTCGTTTCCGCGGCGGCGGCGCCCCCCCCCCCCCAGCAGATCCCGGAGGCGGCGGGGAGGGGTTCGGCTTCCTTCGATGGACAGTCCCCGTTTTCAGTGCCCGGAGGGTGTGGGTGTGTGTGGGTGTGTCCCCTAAGACCTCAGATCAGCATAAGGCAGACGAGAGGGTCTCTGATCATATGCAGAGGGCCTCTCCCCCCTACCTCCTGGGCCACCCCCGAAGGAGGAACGACAAAAGTCAGCCCATTTTTCCAGGTCAGGGCTGGTTGTTTTCTCTCCCGGCCGGGACCTCTCTTTGGGAGACGACACGTAACTTCGGAACGGGAGAGCCTGTTTTTCAGCGAGGTGAGCCGAGCTGTGAATAATATCAGGGGGGGGGGGAGACAGAGCGAGAGAGCGTCCCTGGGCATGTACAGAGAGACCTCTCCGCTGAAAGAACCGCCATCAGCCCTGTGTATTCTAGTTGGGGGGGGGGGGGGACGGGACCGGAAGGTCGGTGAGTGTGGCATTTCCACAGCGAGCTTGAGCCGGAGGACCTCTTGGGGCACGTGCAGTGCGATCCTGCTAGGCGCGTCTACCCAGACCTAGTTCCGTGGGACTTACTCCCGGGTAAGTGTGCTTAGGATTGCTGTTTAAGAGACGCAGAGATGTGAGCTGAGCTTTGGGTCCCCCTTTCCTCATCTTTCCATACGCAAGGCATCATCAAGGCAGGATGGTGTCTCCGCATGTGCCAGAAAAGCCTTTGCTTATGCTGGTGTTCCTGCAAAGGCACCTGAAAGAAATTTGGAGGGGAGAAGGAAGGTCATTCCTTCAGGTCCTATTTGAACTCTGACACCATCTATTTACTTATTACATTTCTATACCGCCCAATAGCCCAGACCCTTCCTCCCTCCCTCTCTCTCTTTTAGAACCATCCCTAGAAGATCAGGTGTGAGATGGAGGGGGCACCTGGTTGCCAAGGGGAGCAGGAGAGAAAAGAGCCACCTTGTCCATCTCCGTGCGTGGCCCGCGTGCCCTCCTCTTTCATCCAAAGTGCCCAGCTGCTCCCCAGCATCCTTTGCTCAGCCCCATCTCTCACCAGTTCTGAGACATTGACTCAGAGAAGGCACATCCTTGAGACCCCCGGGGTCGGCATCTCGTGGCCCTCCAGATGTCGTTGGACTGCAAGTCCCATCACCCTTCACCCATGGGCTATGCTGACTAGGGCTGATGGGTGCTGCAGTCCAAAAACAGCAACAGCAAATAATAATCCAGTTCCATCTGGGCAGTTGAATAATCAACCTTCGCCATCGTGCTTTGCTTCTCCTCCTCCCTCCCCAATCTCTTTCCTTGTGTCTCTGTGTCTTTTTTTTTATTATTGTAAGCCTGAGGGTAGGGACTGCCTGATGCCTGATTCTTCTCCGCTCTGGGAAACTTTTTCTGTTGAAAAGGACTGGAGTGAAGGAGCGACCAACCACACTCCCACGGGGCAAGCCACTCAAACCCTTACCGTGAGAGGAAGGCAGGGATGTTGAAGAGTCCTTGGTTTCGAGTCACGAGTCGAGTCATGAGTCCTTGGACCCGAGTCTCGAGTTTGAGTCCGAGTCCTTGGTCCAAAATGGTGACTCACGAGTCACGAGTCACTCCCAAAGCTGACTCCACGAGTCCCTATTAAAATCAATGGGTTTTTTCCCCCAACAAAATAAGGCTACTTCAGATGTGTGGCTTAAATAAATTCTAGGCACAAGTGTGCCTTTTTATTTCAAAACTCTGCAACTGATTTTGGCAAGAACAGACCAGGCAGACAAACCCAAAATAACCAGGCAGGCAGAGGAGGCAGGGAACCCCAAAGCAGGCAGGCAGAGGCCTTTGTCTTGGACAATTCAAACTGTGGAACTGGATAAGAAGAGACCAGGCAGGCAGAGGAGGCTGGGAACCCCAAACAGGCAGGCAGAGGCAGCCAAACCCAAAATGTCTGAAAGGTTGCATTTTAGGAAAATGATTTAAAAAAATAAACTTGCTGTACTTCCTAAAACCTATCCATGTTGCATTTGAGGAACATGATTTTTTCTAAATGTTTGCCCCCCATTCTGGAACGGTGAGGTCTCATCACAATTTCACCCTTACTCTTCGCCGGCGATCGCACTCCTCTCCACTCCTTCTGGCACAGTCCAGGGATGTTGAAGAGTCCTTGGTCTCGAGTCCCGAGTCGAGTCTCGAGTCCCATTAAAAATATTGGGACTTGAGTCCGAGTCGAGTCAGAGGGGGGACTCAGTCCGACTCACGAGTCGAGTCCTCGAGTCCGAGTCCCCATCCCTGGAGGAAGGGGGAACCTCGAGCCTCAGGGATCCCTTGGAGAAGGTAAGAATCAGGGTGCAAGCCACAACAACCCTCCATTCCAGCTTCTCCAACATAACACAATCTTAGGTAGCTGGTCACTGGGTCTAAGACACTGGATAGCTTTGAAGGGAAAAACCACACACATTAGAATACAGGTAAATTTATTTAGAAGGGATAAAAAGGAAGCAGGGGAAAGAGGATAAATAAGAAAATGGATTACAGACGCAGACTCCTTTGGTACATCCAAGGCAAGAAAAATAACAAAAGTCTAATCTCACCGAAGCAGCTGCTCAAGCAAGCCAAGGGGGTCTTTCTCTAGGCACTAGTGGGCTGAACCCAAGCCAGTGATGGACAGGGCCAAAGACGAAAGTAGGTGGGGACACCCCTTTTCTCTCTTTCTGCACCCCTCATTTCACTCTCTCTGTCTCTCTTTCCCACACACCCCTTCTCTCTCTCTCTCTCTCTCTCTCTCTCTCTCTCTCTCTTTCTTCTTCTGCACCAGCAGACCGCCAGAAGAGAGAGAGATCGCTCTTGCCAGAGCTCTGAACTGGTCGCTCACAGAGGGCTTTTGAAATTATGCCAAGGGCCACACAGGTTGCACAGCCCAGACTTTAAGGATCACTTGAGAATCCTATCCTGCTCCAGCCACCACTGTTCACAATTCCCCCCCACACTTTGAAGGTTACTACGCACCATCTAGCTGGTGTAGAGGAAATGCCACACACACACACACACACACAACTTGACTACCATGTGTGACGAGTTTGACATAGCAAAGTTTTGGAATGGTGGGCATACATTCTTTAAATGAATAAATTTGCTCCTGCAGTGCTAACCCATCACAAGTGGTTGTCAGCAGTCCGATAACGTGTAACTTCCCGCTTCCTCTCCGTCGCCATTTCATCCACCCTTTCTGGTGAAATGGGTGGACAGATGAATAGATACTTGAGAGCCAGTGTGGCGTAGTGGTGAGAGTGTTGGACTGGGACTCGGGAAACGTCACTTCCACCTCCTTGAAAGATTTCATCAACGTTGCCTCCGGAAAATCCTGCAAATTACTTGGGAAGATAGGCGAACAAATGTCAGTGTACTGGAAGAAGCAAAGACTACTAGCGTTGAAAAAATGATCCTTCAACGCCAACTTCAGTGGACCGGTCATGTTGTTCGAATGCCTGACTGCCGTCTCCCAAAGCAGTTATTTATTCCCAACTCAAGGATGGAAAGCGGAATATCGGTGGTCAATATAAGAGGTTTAAAGATGTTCATAAGGCTAATCTAAAAAAATGCAATATAAACATCAAAAACTGGGAAGCTCTTGCCCATGAACGATCTAACTGGAGGTTGGCCTTTCACAAAGGTTCTATGGACTTTGAAGAAGCCCGAGTGCAAGGCGAAAGGGAGAAACGTGCTAAGCTAAAAGCACGTCAAATGAATCCTTTAAAGGACCATCTTCCATCTGGTAACCTGTGTCCTCACTGTGGGAAGCTGTGTGGATCTAGAATTGGCCTCCACAGTCACTTACGGACCCATCGCTAGAGTCTACACAATTTTCTTTAGAATTTCCTCCTTTTAAAATCTCCTTTTTGTAAAAAAAAAATGTATCCTGGAAGACAATCTTACTCGGTCACGAGTGATCGCCTGACTGACTGAGTGCAGTGTTTCCCAAATTTCTGAAAGATGAATGAACCCTTAATCAAAACTGGAGGGGAATTTGATTCTTACACTGGAAAAGGTTTACAATGGGAGCGATAGAATTGCCCACCCTTAAGCCAGCCCCTTGTGTTTCTGTATGAATTGGGGTGTGTGCCTCCTGATCAGAATTATTCATGCCGAGATACGAACAGGTGAACTCTGTTCAGCTGTGCCTCCTGAACCGAGAGTGGCTGAAAGCACTGATCACACAGAGATGGGACAGAATCCCTTTCGCCCAGCAGGCAGGCAGAGGTTGATTTGGAGTTGAGGCCAGAGCAGGAGGAGAGATATCAAGCAGCCCTCCTCTGTAGATGCATTGCTTGGGTCACACGGGAGCCTTTAACTGATTCAGTTTTGTTTCGTGGCACGTTCCCAGTTCTCCTGCAGTGCACGGTTTGGGGATGACGGAGCCAAACAATCACTGCTTGCTAGCTGTTTTTCCTCTCTCCCTATTTCTTCAGAACCTCCAAAGGGGCTCTGAAATAGAGCCCCTTAACAAGGAAGATCAAGAACCTTGCTTTTCCTAGGCAACATAGAAGCTCCCTCTCTCATGCCACTCTGTTGTTGTCATTTCCCACCTTTTTTCCCTCTTGCAAGGAACCCAAGGGGGCTTACATAGTCCTCCTCCTCCTCTCCATTTTATCCTCACAACAACCCTGTGAGGTAGGTTATAGCGGCCCCCGTACTGTGGAACTCTCTCCCGAGTGACCTCCGCCATGCCCCCTCTCTGATGAGCTTCCGTCGCTCATTAAAAACCTGGTTGTTCAGGCGGGAATATGGGGTGGGTTAAGATTTTAAAATTTTTATATTGTTTTAATGTATTTTATTGTATTTATGTATTTTATTGTGTGTACATCGCCCAGGGTGGCCGGTTGCCGGCCAGATGGGCGATAAATAAATATTAATAATAAATAATAAATAAATAGTCAGTGACTGGCCTGAAGTCACCCAGTGAGCTAGATGGCTTGAGCTGGGACTAGAACCTGGAAATCCCGAGTCCCAGTCCAACGCTCTAACCGCTATACCACAGTGGCTCTCAGTGCTGTGTAAAAGCTTCTAGTCATGTGGTTCAGGAGGATGGCAGGGTCAAATACAATGCCCACGATGAGGCCCAGCAGTGCACCCTAAAATACACGAAAAGTGAGTCTGAGGGCCAAAGGGAGCACCCCAATGTGGTGGTGTGTTTAGAGTGTTGGACGAAGACCAGGGAGATGCAGGTTCAACTCCGTATTCAGCCACAAAGCTCAGTGGGGTGACTTTGGACTGGTCGCTCTCTTTGCCTGATCTACCTCGCAGGACTGTTGTGCAGATCGCATGGTGCAGGTTAGAAATATTTTAAATAAATAATACATAAATGGCAGGGAGAGAAGAACCTTGTATGGTGCCTTGAAGGAAAGTTGGGATACACTACTGCTAAAGGCTGCATCACGGGGAGAGAAGGGAGGCAGGGCAACACACCCAACTCAGCTGAAAGACCAGCAGCCACTTTGGGAAAAATCCCTTGAATTGTTTTCCACTCCAGTTGCCCATTATATGAACGTTGTAACTAAGAACTACTAGTGTCTGAGTCTGCTTTTTCCACCCTCCTCCCTTCTAATCACTTTTCCTTTTGTGTCGTGTCTTTTAGACTGAAAGTCAGTGGGCAGGGACTGTTTTATTATTGATTTTTGTAAACTGCTCTGGGAGCCTTTTTTTTTTTTTTTTTTTTTTTTGCTGGAGAGTGGGGTAAAAATCCTAATCCTAATAATAATAATAATTGCATTACACTGCATGGGAGTTCTGTGATCAGGTTTCCCTGGCATTTCTATTTTTATTACAAAGCTATCATGGGAAGGATTTGCTTTTGATCGGCGGAGAGGCGCTGAGAGAGGGAGGGGGGGTCTCCAGTGCCATTTTCCCAGTCTAACCCCACCTCACCTGCTCTTTGCACTACTAGGGAAAATGTGCATCTACCTAAGTTAATTGATTTAGACCAGGGGTCTTCAAACTAAGGCCCGAGGGCCACATCCGGCCCCGCCTTGCCTTTTTATCCGGCCCGGCGGCCAATCGGTGGAAGCAGACTTTTTTTTAACTCTTTCGCTTCGAGCACTGATTCTTTTGTCGGCGTTCCGCATCTGGCGTAATTACATAATTTCCTGCCAACACTCAGCTCTTTCCCTTTCTCGCTCTCATTC
Source organism: Shinisaurus crocodilurus (assembly GCA_021292165.1). Classification (NCBI taxonomy): domain Eukaryota; kingdom Metazoa; phylum Chordata; class Lepidosauria; order Squamata; family Shinisauridae; genus Shinisaurus; species Shinisaurus crocodilurus. Next base: position 26,551 of record JAHFWL010000402.1, read on the forward strand.
CCCCTCTCCCCTTTTCCCGGACCCGGATGCTGACTTGTGGCTGCGGCGGCTCCTCTCAGGTCTATCACTGAGCGGCTCCGCCTAGCCTCTTGTCTTGCGCGATGGCGGCGGCGGAGGCTGGGGGAACATCTTGTTCCTTGGGGCCGGGGCCGGTGCAAGTGGCTGCTGCTGCGGGCAGCTGCCTGCGTTGCGATGCCGACAGACTCTGCAGCCTCTGTTACCACCCAGCACTCAACGCCATCAAAGTCATCGACGGCACCTCAGGGGCTATAGTCCGGCCCCCCAACAGTCTGAGGGACAATGAACTGGGCCCCCGTTTAAAAAGTTTGAGGACCTCTGGTTTAGACTGTAATGATAAAAGCATTCCAAATCTTTTAGGATATTTATTTATTATTATATTTATATCCCACCTTTTTTCCTCTTGCAAGTAACCCAAGGCGGCTTACATAACCCTCCTCTCCATTTTATCCTCACAACAACAACCCTGTGAGGTAGGTTAGGCTGAGAGTCAGTGGCTGGCCCAAAGTCACCCAGTGAGCTTTGTGGCCGAGTGGGGAACTAGAACCTGGATCTCCCGAGTCCCAGTCCAACACTCTCACCACTACGCCACACGGGCTCTCTGTTATGGGCGCAATCCTATGCATGTTTAGACAGGGGGGGGAATCCTACAACCCCCAGCATTTCCCAGCCAGCATGGACTTGTAGGACTTTTTCTATTGAAACATGCTATAGGGTTGTGCCCTAACAAACTCAGGGCACAATCTTATGCATGTTTAAGCAGGAAAAAAAAGCCCTACAACGCCCAGCATCCCCCAGCCAGCTTGGTTGGCTGGGGAATGCTGGGAGTTGTAGGGCTTTTTTCTGTCTAAACATGCATAGGATTGCACCCTCAGTCATTTTAGAATGAGGCATTCCCCCCCCCCCTTTATTTACATGGCACAGAATTATTTTAGAATGGTGGATTCTCTTTTCTGTCATTTCTTCCAAACAAATGCCCCACAGAAATCCAGCGGGACATATTTTCACAGGAACAAATATTCCGCTCTTCCTTGCCCGGCTCTCGGTTTGTTTACCCAGCTGCTATTTAAATACTTCAGCTAGTCAGCTCTAGCCTGAGAAGCATCCATGTTGAAAGGGATCCTGTCCCTCTTGAAATCCTGCACTTGTTTTCTTTCTTAAAAAAAGAAAAAAGAAAAAAAAGAAATGGGTTCTAATCTAAGCTCACTATATATTATTAGAAAGGCTTTGTCACATCTTGTTTTGGATCGATGGAAATCCTTATCCCGGTTATGATTTCAGGTCTTTGCTGAGATTTGAGAGAACCTCAAAGTGAAAATGCCACACTGTTTTGAAAAGCTAGATGATATGCAGGAGATGTGTGTGAATGGTCTTATTGTTAACTGAAATGTAGCACAGGAGGCTCCGATTAGGAGCGAGAGAGGGGGCTGCTTATCTCTTTCCCTTCCGACTATTTTCCAGCCTCACCCCAACTTTGTTTCCCACAGGGATGAGGTATAGGGTCCCCACATCTTTTCCCTCGCAGGGAGAAAAGCAGCTGGGGAGAGCAGGGAAATGGTGGCGTGGGGATGGGTTAAGCAGCCCTGCCATTGAAACTGGCTACTTTTCAACTAAAAAAAAAAAAATGTTGGGAAACTGTTCATGTGTGTCTTGTGTATCCTCTAGTTTTGCCACTGGACAAGAGTTTTGAGTCTTATCCCCCCAATCAGGACCATCATCCCTATACAAGTCCAACGTTTCTAAATCCAAAGGAGGGCATTTTAGCTCCTCTGTCCCTACATGGAGGGTTGTATCACGCTTAGTCACGCTTAGAGTAGACCCATTGAAATTAATGGGATTTAAGTTAATCACGGCTAACTTAAGTTCCATTGACTCCAGTGTGTCTACTCTTAAGTGTGACTGAATCTAATCTGGATCTAAAGCAGTGTCCCCTGTTCTGGCTGCTTGGACTGGTCCACCCATGCCTGCAATGGAATGAGGAGGTAGGATGGACTGTACCACTTCAGACTGCAGAGTGGGTTCACATTTTTAACGCTCCCCTGTCTAAAAATGTAGCTGCAAGTTCAAAAATAAAAACACACCTACCATGTCAGGGAGCAGGGCTAGAACACTTCTCCCTGTTGTGCTAGTTCTTATTTATTTATTTACAGGGAATTTGTGTTTACATTCAATAATGGCATCCCCCACTTGCAGTCTGAAGTGGTATAGTAAACTCCACCATAGGAACGAACCATAAAAAATATAAGAGCTTGGCTGGATCAGACCAAAGGCTTTCTAGTCCAGCCTTCTGTTCCCTCAAACGGGATGTGAGCACAATTTAGCAACCTCTAATTTTTTGCTACAAGAGTAGACTAGGACCCTTGATCTATAGTGAAAAGGCAAACAAGAAAACTGTGGTGGATCCTCAACAGACCTCAGTGAACTGGGGAGTATTCAAAAAGTGTGATTTTCTCAACTCCAGTTTGAAAGTGGTACAGTCCCTCTGAGAGCCGTGTAAGGAGCCAGGTTCTTGCCAGATCTGTTTAGGTGATCTTAGGTCTGATCCACCCAATGGGTCAGACGCAGCAAACAAGTTTCCAAGCTAACAAAGTCCTGTCCAAGAAGTTGACTTTGCTCTATTAATTCTGGGTTTTGAAAGGTTTATTTTAACAAGCGTGGGGAGAGTCACTTTTTGTGTGCTGCTTTTTGTTTCAGTCAACTCCTGGAAATCAGATTTGAAATAGAGACAGAGAAAATGTTTTGTTTTAAGTGTGGTGCAGCATTTTAATAAACAAACCGACAAATAATTAACATCAGGTGTTTCCTAATCACAGTAGAAGCAGTTGGCTGACCTGTATATGTGCCTGCCTCATTCCCTTATCTTTGGACCGAAGTATTTGTTAACATGCAAACATGTGTAGTGGTTCTCTGGTAGCTCCTTTTATCACAAAAAAGAAAAGAAAGGAAGGAAAAGAACAAGAAAGAAAGAAAGGAGAGGGATATACACCTTTTCTCTCTCTCTCTAAGCCGCTCAACAAGATCTGCCATGGACAGCCTTCTCCCTGTCCCATCAGCCAGAGAAACCAGGCTGGTGGGGACTAGGAGGAGGGCCTTTTCTGTGGCAGCCCCCAATTTATGGAACTCTCTCCCCAGTGACCTCCGCCATGCCCCTTCCTTGATTAGCTTCCGCCGTGCATTAAAAACGTGGCTTTTCAGGCGGGAATATGGGGTGGGTTAGGATTTTTAAGTTTTGTACTGTTTTTAATTGTGTTTTACACTCTGTTTTTTCTTGTATTTTATTGGACTGTACACCGCTCAGAGTGGCCGGATGACTGGCCAGATGGGTGATTCAAAAATATTATATATATATATATATATATATATATAATCACTTTGGGAGCAGATGATCAGGAGCAGGTAAATGGTGAGGAAAGAGGTTCTTTAACCTTTCAGGGATGGCCCTGAACCTTTTCTCTGCCTTCAATTTCTATCCTCCAAATATCCCCGTGCCCCAAGCCAGCCTTCCCCAATCTGGTGCTCTCTAGATGTTTTTGGATGTCAACTCCCATCATCCCCAACCAGCATGGTCGGTGGTCAGCCATGCTGGGAGCTGTAGTCCAAAAAGCCTGGCGGGCACCAGATTGGGGCAAGCTGCCCTAGGTGGCCAGCCATGGAGCTACAAAGATGTGCCTGTGAAGGTTTTGCAAAAACACAGCAGCGTACTCCTAGTCTATAACAGTGTTCTCCAGCCTTGGGTCCCCAGATGTTTTTGGCCTACAACTCCCAGCATGCCCCAGCCAGCTACGCTGGCTGGGGCATGCTGGGAGTTGTAGGCCAAAAACATCTGGGGACCCAAGGTTGGAGAACACTGGTCTATAATGAGATTTGAAAGCATGTTAAATGCAAGGGCCCTTCCAGTTTCATCTTTGTCATGCTGTAATCGTCATGTTTTCTAGTTTATCCCTTCAACAAGAGCTCCTGAAAAACCTTTTAAACCCATGCTCATATAATGCAGCACAAACCTGCTATAGGGGACACACTTTGGGCATCTCTGTGTGCACGAGGAACCTTCCAACACAAGCGCATACAAATGAGCAGATCATGTGCTTCCTTCTTCTATGTTTGCTCCATCCCATGGGATTTCCCTCCCAAACATTATCAACACAATGTGGGACCCCAATCACACTAAAAGTGCAATGCACGACTACAAGGATAACATGAGAAGTGCCATTTGGGTAAGACATTTGGGTGTTCTTTAAGCTTCTAAATCCCCCTTTTCCAACTTGGGTACAATCTTGTCAAGGTAGATTATATATAGCTGCTGCACCTTTTACTAGATGCTGGGGACAAAGAACAGGGGAAGGTCATCCTCTTCCTGCTCTGCTCCTGAGCTTCCCAGAAGTATCTATCCGACCACTGCAGGAAACACAATGCAGGATTTGATGGACCTTTGATATTATCCAGTCCTGCTGGTCTATGACTGTAATAAACTGACTGACTGACTGATATTATCCAGTGCCTGTGTTCTACTCCCAAATGAGCTCCCTAAATACAGGTTTATTTATTTATTTATTATATTTATACCCCGCCTTTTTTCCTGCAAGGAACCCAAGGAGGCTTACACAATCCTCCTCCTCCTCTCCATGTTATCCTCACAACAACCCTGTGAGGTAGGTTAGGCTGAGAGTCAGTGACTGGCCCAAAGTCACCCAGTGAGCTTCATGGCCGAGCGGGGACTAGAACCCAGATCTCCCGAGTCCCAGTCCAACACTCTCACCACTACGCCACACTGGCTCCCAGATCAGATATAAGCCCCAACTTGCTTATTTGAGCTCAAATGGGGGCCACAGAAAACCTAAAAAAATAAGGCAGATCTAGATACCACATGGAATAGTTAAATGTGGACCGCAAGAAAGGTGGTTTTCTTAGCTCCCCTCTATTATGAACTCCACTGCAGACACTAGATCTGCAAACCTAAAAAAGAAGAAGAAGAAGAATGCAGATCGGGAACAGTTAAGTGTGGGTTACAGGAAAGGTGGTTTTCTTAGGTCTCCTCTACTACGAACTCCACTGCAGAGACTAGATGTGCAAACTTTTAAAAAAAGAAGAATGCAGATCGGGAACAGTTAAATGGGGGGGGGGGGTCCACAGGAAAGGTGGCTTTCTTCGCTTCCCTCTATTATGAACTCCGTTGCATTATGCTAGATCTGCAAACCTAAAAATAGAAGGCAGATCTGGATACGCCCAGGAACGGTGAAAGGGCTCCGAGTCTGTCTCTGGCGGGGAAAGAGAGAGAGAGAGAGTGAGTGCCGTTCTCTCAAAGAGAAAAGCCACCCCATGACACTTGAAACCGGGCGCATCATAATTTCAGCTTGTAAAGAAAGTGAGCTCAAGGGCTTCTGTTAATAATGGATGCAACACTCTGCTGAACTAATGACAAGCGATTGTGCTTGTGTTAGGGCACTCCAGTCGTCGTCCCCCTAGAAACCGTGTTGACAATGAATGCACGAGCAAGGGTGGAGGGGGTGCCTTTGTTAACAACAAAGCACTGGTGGCCCGAAATTAACATTTCCCAGTGTTTTGACATGCAGTCCTGGAGGGAGGGGCGGGTTTGCATCAGGTGGAGGGGAGGGAAAGAGAGGCCGCAATTGCTCAGAGCAGCCTCCCCCAGTCCGGCGCCCCCCCCCCGAGGTGTTGGACTACAGCTCCCATCACCTCAATGGGCACGCTGGCTGGGGGTGATGGGAGTTGTCGTCTGAGGCATCTGGTGGGTGCCGGATTGGGGGGGTGGGGTGGCTGTCCCGGAGAGAATCTTTTCATCTGTAAATCACGGAGTGGCAGGTCACCCGCAATGCTCAGTTTCTCGCCGCTTGAGAGCGCTGCTGTTGCCATGGGTCTTGCCCCATGGGTGCTTGGGGGCAAATAGCAGCTCTGGGTGTTCGTGATTTCAACTGGAAAAGCAGTGCAGGGAGAAAAAGCCGTCCGTCCGTCCCCGCCGCTTCTCCAGTGCTGTGATCTTGATCAAATCTGGGCGCCATAACTGCATTTTAACTGTATTATCATTATCCTTATTATTACATATTGGTTGGAGTTTTTGGTTGTTGTTTTTTAAACCTCCCAGGAAATCCTGCTCAGAATAGGCATGCCACATCTAATCTGGACCCTAAAATTCTGAGCTGAGAACTACTGGGAGGCCTTTGCCTCAAACCTGCCATGAGGGCCAAACTCGATGTGACAATAATCACACACAACTGACCAGTTGGGCGATCGCGTCTTGTTTAGTCAATAGTAGCCGTGTATGTGCATGTGACCTGGACCAGCGAGGGGGAAGAGGAGATTTGACCCGTCATGCCCGCCATGGTCCTTGTTTGGATCGGCCGTGCTGGCTAGGAGTGATGGGACTTCCAGGGCAAGACGTCCGGAGGACACCAGGCCAGGGAAGGCTGGTCGATTAGAACAAACAACCAAACCTCTGTCCGTGGGATCCTGTTGAAATTGTAGGATTATTGTCACACGCAGTGGACTAGGCAGCTAGTGGTGATGATGAGCACTAGCTAAAATGGCTTTAAAAAGGAAGACTGGGCAAAGTCATGGAGGGAGAAGAAACTACCAATTGGCTATGAGCCATTGATAGCTAAAAGGAGCCTCCAACTTCAGAGGCAGTATACCTCTAGAGTTCAAAGCACTGGACACAATCAGCAGGGGTGCACTGTTGCTTTTGTGCCCTGCTCCTTGCAAGTTTCCAGAAGCATTTTGGCCGGCCACTCTTGGAAGCAACGGGAGGGGCTGAATCAACCTTCCCCAATCTGGCTCCGGCCAGATGTTGTCGGACTACAACTGCCATCATACCTAACCACGGACCATGCTGGCTGGGGACGATGGGAGTTGTACGCAGAGATATCTGCAGCAGTGACCCAGGCTGGGGAAGACTGGATGGACCTTCGGGCCGTTCCGGCAATTCCATTTCTAGTTATACCGTATTTATAGCCTTATGTTCTGCTTATGCCTCCAACCCGCTGGGGTAATTAATTATCAAATGTGCTTTTTTCAGATCCCACCTTTCAACAGGGACTGCTGTGCCTGCTGCCCTAATGCCAGCTTAATTAGATTTAAAGGGTTTTTTTTAAAGCAGCTCAAGAGAAGTGAATAGAGGCATGGTTTGTTTGGAGCCATCCGACGGATGGAAAGAATGTTAATTAATAAGGCTGTAGCCGGGCTTTCAAGCCTCAGAACTGCATTAGTGAAAAGGTAGCTTGTGGATCATAGACTGGATAGGAGTGGGAGGCAGAAGGTGTCACAAAGGCTATGTTTACTGATAGGTCAAAAGCTGATAGACAGGGCTCTTCTTCTTGTCCCCTCTCCCCGCACACAAAGTTAGGCTGAATCAGCTATGTCCAACCTGGTGCCCTCCAGATGCTGGCTGGGGCATGCTGGGAGTTGTAGTCAAACACATCTGGAGAGCACCAAGTTGGGGAAGGCCAAGGTTAAGTCAGGTGGGCAGAAGGTCGATCTCCTGACATTTGGGACTGTATTATCCCAGACGGCCCTGCCAGCGTGGCCCAATGATCAGGAATGCTGGGAGTGGAAGTCCCAATAACATCCAGAAATCTACTTTCTGCCCAACCCTGGGCTAAGTTATACACATGGGGGTCGAGAAAAGAAAATCTAAGCAGGGGTCAGAGGGAAATTGAATGTTAAAAGAAGAAATACAGTCGGTGACAATTACACGGATACTTCAATATACGTCAAGTAAGTGAAGCCGCCGTTCGTTAAGCAGTGTTGAAGATAACAGAAACACCCTGGCACTAAGGCTAATCTAAAAAAATGCAATATAAACATCGAAAACTGGGAAGCTCTGGCCCATGAAGAAGCCCGGGTGCAAGGTGAAAGGGAGAAACGTGCTAAGCGAAAAGCACGTCAAATGAATCCTTTCCATCTGGTAACCTGTGTCCTCACGGTGGGAAGCTGTGTGGATCTAGAATTGGCCTCCACAGTCACTTACGGACCCATCGCTAGAGTCTACACAATCTTCCTTTAGAATTTCCTCCTTTTATCCTGGAAGACAATCTTACTGAGTCACGAGTGATCGCCTGATGATGATGATGATGATGATGATGATGATGATGATGATGATGATGATAATGAGTAAACTGATTAATACCTGCAGTGGGATGAAAAACTCATTATTCTGATTCAAGCCACAAATGATAAAACTGAACTTTTTGACAAATTGTAATCGAGCAGTTTCATGCTGCACTCTCCCTTTGAACGAAGTTCCTTTGTCCCGGGATGGCCACTTTATGGCCCCAGCAGCAGAGTCTGCTTGCAGGCTGAGCTGCTCAAAACAGTTCCCCTGGCCCTGCGGCAGAGAACATGCGTTGAATGCAGAAGGTGCCAGGTTTCTTTCCCCCCGACACCTCCTGTGAAAAAAGGATCAGGAAATGTGAAGGACCTCGGCCTCAAGACCATGGGGATGATGTCACATGGCGGACAATGAGCTGCACCTTCGCTCTAATGCACACGCATATGAGTGTGCTGCGTGCACCCACCACACACACAATGCCCTGTGCACGGTTTCCTTTGCACGGCCCCTCCAGAAACAGCTGCTTCAGATCGTACACGTTGCTGAATGTCTTTGAGCTGCAGTTATTTATAGAGGTACAATCCGATCTATTGTGAGTTCAAACAGCCTATTAAACATCCTTCGGCAAAAAAAAATATATAAGTAAGTAAACATAAGCTTAAGGTCAGTTTAATGTACAGCAACTGGAGAAGCGCCTTTAGCAGCAGCAAAGACAACAACAACAAAGTAAAAAATTACCCCAGTCTATTCATCTGTGCAATATTGGAAGGTAACTTGGCTTCAGAAAAAGAAAAGAAAAGAAATATGTCTGCTTGATATGAGTGGATATCATTTTTAAGAGGTCTAAAAAGGGAAGCATGATAACACATGTGCTCTTAAAAATGCGCCTTGATTTTGGTAATATCATCTTCGATGTATGGAAGAGCAGGTCTTGAAACCTTGCCGAGAATCGCCCCCATCCTTCGTTTCTTGCCTTACGACATCTATTTGCAAATACGCCCTTGGCAACAAAAACAAGAGGGGTCCAAACAACTTGATCCCTGCAGTCACCTCTACGGTTTAAAATCTACGCAAGAGAATCGGGCTGGGTGGGAAATGTGGTTTTTGACTAGCTCTGCCATTAGCATCTCTCTCTTTCACTCCCCCCCCCTCTCTCTGGTGACAGGATGTATTTTAGTTATTGTATCTGCTGTCATTCCTTGGTGTATTTTAAGCTCATTGTGCATTGTCTCCTTTTAAATAGAACTCTTTGGCCTGAGCACAACATGTGTTGGGGATAGACGAGGGATGCTTGCCTTCTCTTAGCAGCTGACTGCATGCGTTCAGAATGTGCGTGAGGAGCACAGTGGCGAGAGTGAGAAGGAAAGGATGAAAGATCAGTTGCCACCCAGCCCAGCTGGAACAATGACCTCCAGCATGAGATCAGAGGCGTACAACCATGGTAGGACCATCCACATCATGCCAGCATGACTTGTGAAAATGGATCCCCTCACCATTACCAGATGTATGAGAAATTCGTTCAGTTCGTCTTTGATCAGGATTTACCCATTTTTTGCACCTTCCGGGCCGAACACAGACTCAGACGTAATCTACGGTCGAAGTCTGTACATTTCTGAGCTTGAAATGTGATTTGCAGACTGAAAAAAACAAACAAAGAGGTGTTCGACAGCATGCGTACATTTGAAAAACACACACGAGCAAATGCGTACTTTTGAAAAATATGCACAAATGCGCTTTAATCAGTGGGAGAAGGATGTGTATGTTTCGAGGATGGGCACAATTGATGTACACATGGATATACATGCAAAAACCAAAACCAAAGCTCGCAATCTGATCTTGACTCGAGTCGGAATGAGCTTCAAGATGGAATTCAGAAAACTTCCGCAAGGTCATGTTTCGCACATCCCTAATTTTCCCGTCATCCCACTGCCACGGCTGCTGACCTTCCCTTTTCCATTGAGACATTCTTGGTGTTAGTGGTGTCAGGGCAGACTGGTGGTAGCCCTCCATTACTAGAATGCTGCGACAGCTGTGTCCCCGGTGACAGGATGCCTGGGAAATGTCTTTTCCCAGGGCTCCTGAGTCCCTTAATAAGTAGCCCGAGGCAGGGATGAAGAATTCAATCTTTGTGAATTCTAATACGAACGGAGCCAATCTGCACTTCTCAGATTAATGTGCACATTCATCCTGAATTGTCTGAGCTCTTGAGTTCTTGGCTCAATAAATGATCAAAATAAGTTTAGAAAAAGGTGTATTTGGGTGGAAATACTTAAAAAAGAATATATGGTATTTTTAAACACAGTTTGGGGACAAATATAGGCGGAAACAGGATGGAATAGGATTATAAGAGAACACATGTAAAAGTGGCATGGACCAGAAATAAATTAATACGTTCAGGAGGAAACTACATTCCCAAGTGGTTCTAGAGCCTAGGCAGGATTCTGGGGCTGCATGGTTCTAGAGCAGAAGCCTGTGGGCTCCCTTGAGGTGCAAAACAGTCAAGAATATCTGTACCTGACCCTCGACTTGATTTATTTTTTTTTCCGATGACAGAGGCTGAGTCAGCTTTGACCAGGGCTGGATTATTGAAAAGGCTAACAAGCCTTCAGCCCCAAACTCCTGGATTCAGTCCTGAACCTGGATGCCCAGGTTTCAGTGGTGGCCAGGAGTTCATTTGCACAACTGAGGCTAATGTGCCAACTGCACCTGTTCCTACACATCTGAGCTGGCTGTGGCGAGACATGCCTTAGTTACAGTCTACTTGGACTACTGTAATATGCTTTATGTGGGGCAGCCTTTGAAAACTGTTCAGAAACTTCAGCTGGTCCGGAATGCTGCACCCAGACTGTTGACTGGGGCCAGTTACAGGGATCCCCTGACTCCCTTGTTACAGCAGCTTCACTGGCTACCGGTTTGTTTCCAGGCAGAATTCAAAGTGCTGGGTATGACCTATAAAGACCCAGACGGCTTGGAACCAGGCTACGTGAAAGACCTCCTTCTCCCATATAATCCTGGGTGGGTTTAAAGATCTTCTGGAGAGGCCCTTCTCTCGGTCCCACTGCCATCAGAGGCAGGGCCTTCTAGGTGGCTGCTCCCAGGCTCTGCAACTCCCCTCTCTGTTGTCCTTCCACCAACAGGCAAAGACATTTTTTTTTAATTCAGGCAAGCCTTTGTCACATAAGCTGGTCCATTGCTGAACAAGGGCTTTTAACTGGTTGGATGCTGTTCATTTCTTTTATTGTTGTGTTTGTAATTGTGTTGTTAATTGATTTGTTTTTGTGTTATGTTTTAATTAAGAGCTCGCTCTTGAGCACAGATTATTTTTTTTTTCTTTTTCTTTTTTTTTTTGCTGGAAAGGTGGGATACAAATTAAAATAGGAGATCTGGGCCTTGAAATTGCCCATCAGCCATTAGCATCTGGACAGCGGATGGAGCAGGCACATGGGAGGTCACCTGGCCCCAGTCTTCCTCGCAATGGAGAGATGTATGATATTTCTATTTAAATTACAGCCATTTTTTCTAAATTTGCCTCTGTATATATGAATTAGCATGCACCAATTTTAAGCAGACTGGTACCCTCTTTTGCCCCTTTGTTTTGCTGGTGCATTTCCTCCTTTTGGGCAGTGCATAAATGCCTCCCGCAAGCGCAATATAGCCTTACACTAAAAGACCAATGCGCTCCATTCGAGTTCCCAGGGGAGAAGTGCTCCGTCCCGTTTTCTTTCAGGTCCGGACTACGCGGCAGCAGGAGATGGAAACGTGCTGAGGCACCAGAACGGACAGCACCACCTCAGACTTGGGGGGGCTTCACATTTTTGATTCTCCCTTAAATTAAAAACTCACTACAAATAGGAAACCAGCACATAAGAGGGAAGGGGAATGAACCTTGTCAAGATTGGTTACATTTTTGGAATACAGAATAATATCTGATATCTTTCGGGGAATATAGCTTGGTCCCAAGAGGGTGGGGTGCGTGTGCACAATGTTAATGTGGTATTTGTTATTGTTTTGTTATTATTTGTTATTATTTGTAATTAATTTGTTTTGGGAAAAATTCAATTTAAAAAAAAAAAAATTAAAAAAGAAAAGAAAACCAGCACAGTATGCAAGCAAAGGGCTTTCTCCCTGATGTGCTAGTCCTCTATTTGCACTGCTTTGTTATTCTTTTAACCTGAGGGGGCAACAGTGGTACGACCCAGCTGAAGTCCAAAGTGGTACAACCCATTCTACAGCCTTAGCATTTAAGACCGCATTCTGCCGCAGGAATGGACCCAGCCTCAGCCAACAGTCTTCACATACCAAAGCACACACGGAATCCCTTGTCTGCAAGGGCTGCTCAGTGCAATCCACAGGAAGCCAATGTGCTCATGCTTTGACTGCACAGACACGCGCACTGTGTGCCGATCAGCAGGGCTGGCTGCAGATTTTTGTGGGCCCTTTGGGTAGCAGGCCCCCCTATTCCCCAGTTTGCCCTAAAGGAAGACGACAATGCCCTCGAGAAAATGCTGAGCCGTCCCAGCTTGCCACTGCGCTAGTTCAGTCAGTGTGAAAACATCTGAGATTCAGGAATGGGTGGCTACCTATACATCAGCAAAAAACAAACGAACCCCAACAACAGTAGGAAATGCATCGCTCAAAAAAGGAGGATAGATTTGCATAACATTTTCATATGCTAATTGATATCGATATATACAAATTTAGAAATAATAATTATAATTGAAATAGAAATACACTAGGGATGTGTGAATTGGGGAAATTGGAGCTTGCCGAAGTTCTCTGAATTCTACCTGGAAGCTCCTTCCGACTCGACTCGGTATCAGATTGAGTCTGGCTTTGTGGGGTTTTTTTTTCTTTTCACATGAAAATCTGGGTGTACTTTCCCCAAATGTACGCAGCAATTGTGCTCATTTTGGGAATGTACACATTCTTTTCCCATGACTGAAACCTACGCATGCTGTCGTACGCATTTGTTTTTTTGGAATTACATTGCAAACTCAGAAGTCTATGGACTTCGATCGCAGATTGCGTCTATGTCCATGTTTGGTCTGGAAGGTGCGAACTGGGTAAGATCCTGATCAAAACCAAACTGAAACAAGTCATCATCATCATCAGGCGATCACTCGTGACCGAGTAAGATTGTCTTCTGGGATAAAAGGAGGAAATTCTAAAGAAGATTGTGTAGACTCTAGCGATGGGTCCGTAAGTGACTGTGGAGGCCAATTCTAGATCCACACAGCTTCCCACAGTGAGGACACAGGTTACCAGATGGAAGATGGTCCTGTAAAGGACCATACTGGGAAAAAATGTGACAAGATTTGGGAAGAGTGTGACAAGATGACTCATGTGTGCTTGCTCGATCACCTGTCAAGGTGCTAAGTGTTGACGGACAACATCACACCCCCTGTTCTCCTTCCTTAGGGTTGTTTTCCTTTAAGTTGGACTTGGACTGGACAGCCGTTCAAATAGAGGATATCTCCAAATCGATGACTATCCTCTGAAAACATGTCAAATAGAGGATTATGCTATGCAAAGTAGGACGCATGGCCACCCTATTGGGGAAGGCCTCACGTCGCATTGCATATATTTATGAAATCTATGCCTGGAGATTGCACCAAAGATTCCTGCTGTGCATGAGCGTGCCTGAGAGGTTGTCACCCGCACATGTGCATTATCAAGGAAGACGTTGGCCACGATTGATCGTTTGCCCTCTATAGCTGGGGTGCAGAACCTTAGACCTGGGGTGGAAAATCCAACCTACCTGGCAGGGTCCCAGTCTGGCCCTCTGGGGTTCCATGCCTCCTTCCCCTAGCCGCACCCGCTTTCCCCTGACCACCGAACATTTGGTGGTTTCACAGCTATCGGGCAGTTTCCCCCCTTCTAAAAAGGTTGAAATGCCTCTCCTAAGTCTTAGTTACTGGCCTTAGCTTTCATAAAAAATATGCTGATGTTTATTATATTTAGGTCCCGCCCATTTTCTTTTTGGTCCCACCCCCTTTTGCCTTTGGCCCCACCCACCGCTAGATTTGCCCCCCCCCCCCGAGAGCTTCTCCGAAGTGGAATTTGGCCCTCGGGCTGCGAGAGGCTCTGCACCCCTGCTCTATATGCTCTGGGTCCCGGGATGGAAACCAACGTGGCATTCTACGCACACAAGGCGTATGCATATGCACCCCAGTGGGGCTTTTTCGATCCAGAACCACAGAAAACAGACAGCCCAGCATGCAAATTCCACTTGCTGAAGCCTAAGATAACTGGAGTCAGGCTGTCGCTGTGTGTCACTGACACCCAAGGCCCTCTGGCATTTCGACAATGCACTCAGTAACGGATTCTTGGAAAGCTGCTCCAGTTCTCCAGAAGAGCGATTCAGTTGACAAACGTACAGTCAACAAAGCAGTCTCTCCCACAGTGGCAGGGTGTCGGTAAGATGCAAGAGGAAAACAAGCCGGGTCCCAACCTGGGACTGAAGCAAGAGCCTGGTCAGGAGGGAGGGGCTTGGAAGGATTACAGGGCCCATTAAAAATAGAAACAAAACCAGTGCATTATTATACGGAAAGACAAAGAAGGTTAATGACGGCTTGGAAGCCACAATTCAGGAGGGGCCAGTGGAGGAGGAAATTAAAGCAGGATCACTGGAAATGGAAATGAACAAGCAAGCTCTATTCTCATCCAATAAGTATCTCTATGAATAATTCAGTCATCCACTTCTCTGCATAAATCGGGCGTAGGTAGATTATTATTTTTCCATTCCCCCTTTATATTTATTTATACATACCAGTCACGTATTTAAGGCCAGTGCCAATACCCGGCATGTTCAGGCATCTGCTGGGGCCCCGGGGTCCTGCCACGGTCCACCACTGATGTGTGTGGTCCAGGGGGGCCCTTTTCTGGCACTCCAAACAGCCAGGACCTTTTGGTTTTGGAGCCGCTGCGCTGACATGTAAACGTCCTACGATGCCCAAGAGTGCCCACGGCATAACGACATTCTTGGGCATTTGTGGGGAAAATAAGATCGTCTCCCACACATAGGAGTGGGCTTATCAGTGAGTTTTATGCCATGGACCTGCTCAAACTGGACGTAGGGATGGGAAAACCAGGAAGCTCGAGTTCGCCGAGATTCTCCGTACTACATACTCGGATTGACTTGCTCTCACTCTCCTGCCAGGCCTGTGGCTCACGCTGGCTCAGCTTGTCTAAGCGTGGAAAGCTAAGCAGGGTCAGGCCTGGTTATGACTTGGATGGGAGACCCCTCCTCGAGTTTCCTGCATTGAGCAGGGGGTCGGACTCGATAGCCTTGTAGGCTCCTTCCAACTCTATGAGCCTATGAAATCTATGAAATCCTATGCAACCTGTTTTTCTTTTCATTCGAAAGTACACATTTTGAACAGGAAAAGGGTGCATTTTTGTGCACTCCCCACCCCCAAAAGTGTGCACTTTCCCTCCATTGACCAAAACATGAAAAGGTTATTTTTCAGAACATGTGCATTTCAGAGTGTACATTTTACAAAATACACATTTTGGCTTGTAAGAGTGACTCACGTCTTCCTAAAAAGTGTTTTCAAGAACAACTTCACAGTCCTGGGCAAACTCGGTCAGACCCATTCAACACAGTTATGGGATCGACACGGAGTCTTTGCCCAACTTTGCCACCAATGGAGTAAAGCAGCTGCTTAGAGGAAAAAAATGTCTTTTCTCTAAGCGGTGGGATTTATGTACTATTTCACAAATGTCCTTTTCCTGCTGGTATCCATTCTATAAAACAACATTTGGACTGGAGAATTATTTTGTAACTCTTACTGTGGCCCCTTTAGAAAATCATTTACAGTTTTGTGTTTTCAGCGTACGCCTTCATCCTTCATGGAAGGGAGAAATAACAACATCCCAATCCCTCAGAGAGTTTGTATCTGTGGAACTGGAGAGGTTGAGCATGTCTTTCGTTACCTACTAAGTTGTCCTTTATGTGAGCATCCCCATACATAAATTTCTTCCTAGTATCCTTCAATCTTTGTCAAACAGACCCCCTTTGGCTCAGATATGCATGTTGCTTGTGGTAATGATGTATACACCACCAACCAATCAGCAAAATTTGCCTTGGCAGAGAAGAAAATATGCATCAAGTATCAAAAGACGTAGGGAAGTGCGGCATGTCATTTTATGTTATCTTATGTAAGCGACTTTTCATATACGTATGCATAACCATGTTTTATTGTGTTAGTAAAGTTTTTATACTGTGCTGGCTCATGCTGTGTACAAAAGTGTTTTAGTGTTTTACTGTTGATACACTGCGGCAGCCTATGGTTTTAAGCAATAAAGTCACACACACACACACACACACACACACACACACAAATATTTTTCAAACGTGATTGAAAGTTTGGACGTTTCCAAAGGTTGGTGTGTGTGTTTTTAATACACTTCTGTTTGAGTTCAGGAATGTGAGTGGGGCAAGTTTGAATCATTTGCAAACTGAAATGAAATTCTCATACATCCCACCCTGGATCAATGTCTAGACTCAGTGATGAGGCTGGATGAGGGCCAATAAACTGAGGCTGAATCCTGGCAAGATAGAAGTCTTGTGGGTGAGTGGTTCCCGAGCTCAGGAGATAGGCTCATGGCCTGTTCCCGATGGGGTTGCACTCCCTTTGAAAGATCAGGTTCGTAGTCTGGGGGTACTCATAGATTTCATAGATCATAGAGTTGGAAGGAGCCTACAAGGCTATCGAGTCCAAGCCCCTGTTCAATGCAGGAAACTAGAGGAGGGGTCTCCCATCCAAGTAATAAGCAGGCCTGACCCTGCTTAGCTTTCCACACTCCGACAAGCTGAGCCAGCGTAAGCCACAGGCCTGTACTCCTAGATCCATCACTCTCACTGGAGTCCCAAGTGACTGCAGCAGCTCGGAGTGCCTTTTACCAGCTTTGACTGGTTTGCCAGCTATGGCCTCTCCTGGACAGGGATAGCTTGGCCACAGTGGAACAGGCACTAATAACCTCAAGACCAGATTACTGCAATGCGCTCTATGTGGGCATTAATACCTTAGGGGGCATTAATTTGTGTAGAACGAACATCTCTGGGGAGCGGAGACTCCACTGAGGGATGTACCAATCTGTCCATTTTGTGCTCTACAATATATACATTCTTTTCAAGCACAAGTGCATCCCATCACGTTTCTGCATCAGTTTGTGAATGTTGTTTTAAATAGTCCACACAAAAAATTGTATGTATTTTTGTATGCAGTTCCCCCTAATATAGCCCCCCCTTTTTTTTGGCAAGCGCTTTCCTGAAATCTATGCCATTTTGTATGCCCTTTCCCCTTACGTATGTATTTTTATATGCAATTTCCCCTAAGGTATGCATTTTTTTGAGCAGAGGGCTGCATCCCAAACTTCAGAGAAGTGTGAAAACCAAAGAACCGTAGCATTTACATATTAATTGCTTGTGAAACAGTCGTGGTGTTGTCCCACTCCCCAAAAGCCCATCTCCAAGGTCTCTCTTGTGACCTCGGAACTGCAGCTAGCGTGGTTCTTTCTGCGCTGGCTGCAAGGGCGGGGAGAGGGTGCTCCGAGGTTGGAGCTCCAGCTCCAACCTCGGAGCACTTTCCAAGATCGGAGCTGGGACTCTGAATTATCCTATGGTCATCTAGGCTCTGCCTAGTGCCCACAGGATTCCACTGCCCACTAGTTAACATTGTTGACTTACAGTCACAGCATATTTACTCCGAAGTCCCACTGTTTTCAATGAGGCTTATTTCATAGATTTCATAGATCATAGAGTTGGAAGGAGCCTACAAGGCTATCGAGTCCAACCCCCTGCTCAATGCAGGAAACTACAGGAGGGGTCTCCCATCCAAGTAATAACCAGGCCTGACCCTGACAAGCTGAGCCAACGTAAGCCACAGGCCCTTCAATAACCTAGAGTTCCAGGTTTGCATGTCACAGAAACCAAGGAACTGGGCATTCCTGGATTGTTTAGCAAAACAGAAGCAAAGCGGAATCAAGCGAGCGGGTAGGAGGCAGCACACTCCCTCGCTCACAAAAAACCCATGTTTAACAAACCATGGGTTAGTTAATCATGCAAACTGGGTCTACATTTTATGCATTTTGAAAACAAAGTAGTTTAAACTCAGTTGATGGAGTCCTCCAACTCCAAGTATGCATAGGATTGCAGCTTCTGCTTTAAAAACAACAACAACACTACATGATTTAACATTTATAGCATAATCCTATACATATCTACTCCACTGAGATCAATGGGACTTACTCCCAGGTAAGTGTCTAAGATTCCACCGTTAACTTTTTGGGAGGTGTGTCCCATATAAGCACATTTTTTTTCAAATTAAAGATTCATTTTTAAAAAAAATCGAAAATGCATCCCATTTTACACCTGGAGTAAGAGGTCGCTCTGACCTGAATCAGGAGCCCAAACACAGCTCTGAAATAATATTTGGTGATCGCAAGCAGGGTCGGCCCTACCATTAGGCAGAGTGAATCAGTCACCTCAGGCGGCTCAGGCTGGGAGGTGGCAGCAAGGTGTAGGAGGAGAGACTGCGTGTCAGGAGGCCGGTCCTGCACCCCTTAAGTTAGCCCGCTCCTTCCAGGTGCAGTGGGGGAGGTTGTCCCCTCATCAACGTTGAAGATTCATCTGCCAGTCCAGTTGGCTTTTGTACATGGAATGGGAAAGGTGCCATCCTGTTCTTCACCTCAGGCAGAATAATGTATTGGACCAGCCCTGCTCGCTAGGGCTGTAACACTTTGCCGGTCAATTGATCAACTGATTTTAACAAAAATTGATCCGTGTGAAAGGATGCCCTGGATTCGTTGGGCAGTAGATTTTTAAAACATGGCTTATTTTTAATACAACCATTTAGAAGAACTGGGGGTGGCAGGGGGGCATCGTTAGATGGGACATTCCTCCTCTGTGCACACCCAGGGAAAGAACGCCTTGTCCAACAGGGAAGGCCTGTTGCGACATGGGAACGCTTCATCTCAAAACAAGGAAAGCGTGTCTTTTTCTTCAAGAAGACTGTTTTATTTGTATGCACATTTATGCAGATTTAAGTAATTAGTTGACTCAAACACATACCATTAATCCTCAACGCTTAGCACATACTTAGCGATTGCTCGAAGTCCAGAAATGGCGTGGGGGCATGGGGGGGGCTGAGGAAGCACATGGGGCAGCATGGCCTTGTTGAAAGCGGCCAGATAATACTGTTGACTCAGGGCCAGATTCCAATCTCAGTTCCAGGAGACAAATCCATCACATCTCCATTTACACCCCTGGCACTATTTCTGACATGGAAGAGGGTGACCGACAGCTCTGGGCACCCTGCCTAGCACGACTGTAGTCTGCATATATTTTTGCTGCTTCTTTGTGTGTGTGTGTGTGTGTTCCTGCCTGTTACTTTTCATTAATAAGCGATAACATTTCTGATACATCTTTGCTCCAGATGAAGGTATCACGCCACCAGCAAACTTATGAATATATCCCTGTAAAATTCTAGAGCTACGCTGTATCTTTGCTGGATTCATAGGGTTGGGTCCAGTCATAGTCAATTCACCTTTTCCCTCTGACACACTTGTTGTTATGGGATCTGCCTTCAGTTCCTAGCTGATAGGTTGCTTGTTTGCTGTAGATTTTAAGTTCCATGGGGGCAGAGACTTCTCGTATTTAAGATGTGTCTATATTGCCCTTAATCAAATCAGATTCCAGGACCATATACAACAATGGGTTGGGTCCAGACTTCATCATCATTCGAGTAGACCTCTTGGATCCAGACTTAAAGTGCACTCCTGTAATGTTGTTGGATGGCCTCTTTTCAGCGTCTAGAGCAGAGGTCCTCAAACTTTTTAAACGGGGGGCCAGTTCATTGTCCCTCAGACTGTTGGGGGGCCGGACTATAGCCCCTGAGGTGCCGTCGATGACTTTGATGGCGTTGAGTGCTGGGTGGTAACAGAGGCTGCAGAGTCTGTCGGCATCGCAACGCAGGCAGCTGCCCGCAGCAGCAGCCACTCGCACCGGCACCAGCCCCAAGGAACAAGATGTTCCCCCAGCCTCCGCCGCCGCCATCGCGCAAGACAAGAGGCTAGGCGGAGCCGCTCAGTGATAGACCTGAGAGGAGCCGCCGCAGCCACAAGTCAGCATCCGGGTCCGGGAAAAGGGGAGAGGGGGAACGAGAGCGAGAGAGAAAGGGAGAGAGCTGAGTGTTGGCAGGAAATTATGTAATTACGCCAGATGCGGAACGCCGACAAAAGAATCAGTGCTCGAAGCGAAAGAGTTAAAAAAAAGTCTGCTTCCACCGATTGGCCGCCGGGCCGGATAAAAAGGCAAGGAGGGCCGGATGTGGCCCTCGGGCCTTAGTTTGAAGACCCCTGGTCTAGAGCATCTCGGATTTTTTTTGGAGTCCCAGCTCCGATGTCCGAGCTGGGACCCCATGCTCGGAGCATCCTCCCCACTGCGCTGGCTGCTTCTCTGAGGTCACAGAAGTGACCTCGGAGAAGTGGTTGAGGGGGCATTCTGGGGGGGGGAAGGGGAAGAGACTGGTGCCGCTAAGACAGGATGTATCCTGGTGGCAGCTCAGCCTCCTTCCCTGCCACTCTGAAGCGCCGCAGTTAGACAGCCGAAATCGGCCATCTAACTGTTTTGCAGGGCAGGAGGAGTGCGCAGAGGTCACCTTCGCCTCCGCGCCCCCTCCCCACTGCATAGGATGCCCATAATCCTCTGGGTTCAGAGGGTTATGGGCATCCCCGTAGGACTGCACCCTTAGTAGTTGGATCATAATTAATCATTACGTCCAGTGGAGGCTGGTGAAGTCCTATTTCAGTGGAGCAGTTTTTATCCACTGCAAATCCATTGCAGTTTTTATTTGGAGTTTTATAAGAGCTATCTGTGACGACACGGTCCCTTACACTTTAGGACCAGGCGCATAAACCCTTCTCAGGCTAAGCATCAACACTTAAAAACCTGAGTGGAGGGTCAAATGAAACCTTTCCCCTACCAATGAGGGAAAAGATTAATTCTGGTTATTAAGGATCTGTTTTTAAATCTATGATGCTGTGGGTACAAAGGTATGTGTGTAGATTTAAAAGTAAAGTAGGTTAATAACGCCAAGCTGACACGTAGGATTTGGGCAGCAAACAAAATAAAAATAAGTTTATAAATAAATAAATAAATTTTAATTATCAAAATCTTAGTTCCAGAAAATAAACCTGCCTACACCAAACACTTTATAATTAACCTAAGTCCCAATAACTTCAAATACTCTCACTCCTCATACAATCACTGATTCCTCTTAAAACTCCTGACAAGACACGAATAATCCAACTAACCTAACTCCTAACTCCCAAACTCTCTAACACTCCCAACACACTACAACCAACACTCAATACTTCTTAACTCGACTAACTCTGACATCACTCAAACACTCCTTATATACTCCTCCCCCCACCCTTTCCAAGACATCACAAACCACACCCACTCGGCTCAACATTCTAGACCAGTGTTCTCCAACCTTGGGTCCCCAGATGTTTTTGGCCTACAACTCCCAGCACGCCCCAGCCAGCGTTGTAGGCCAAAAAATGCTGGGAGTTGTAGGCCAAAAACATCTGGGGACCCAAGGTTGGAGAACACTGGTCTAGACACACTAAACGTACTAATGCAGAGACATACACCAGGGAACTGAATTGTGGGGTTACGCCACACTATCCATGGTGGTGAACCTATCTTGGGGATAGAGTTCAGCACCATGGATAGCTCCTATAACGCTATAACAAAATGATGCAATGGATAAGGAGCCCCACCGAAATAGGAGTCACCAGCCTCCCCTGATTATGTTATAATTAGAGTTAGACCTCTTGAAATCAGTGGGACTTAAATTAGTCATGACACTGATTTGGTCTACTCTAAGTATGACCAAGTCTGGATCCAACTCATAGAAACAGGGGGGGAAAACACAAACAGTGGTACAGACCTCTCCCCACACCATTTGTTATTGTAGTCCCCAAGAGGCGGCCATATTGAATACATTTGCCTAACTGTACATGAAGATACTTGTCCTGCTCACCGTCAGGGTATCGGCATTGTTAGTGTAATTGCACAACAGGAAGAAGGCTGCACTTTTGGAACACACTCAGGCTTGGATCCTAACTTTTCACTGACGCATGGGACAGAACAGGGCTTTCATGCCCTCCGCCCACTCGGCCTTTGCACCCGCCCTGAAAATTTGCTCTTGGGGGTTGAGGTATCCATGGGAATGGTGTGGGATATGGAGTGGGGAGCTGCAAACAGAGCTGAGTTCTCGGGAATCAGTGCCTTCCCTTGCATGGATGGAGGTGCAATGTAAGATCCAAGCCAATGCCCAAGAGAAGAGATTTTGATTTCTAGACATCTCTGAATCTAGGACAGGTTTATAAATAAAGAGCTGAAAAGCACAGCACAAATTCACTCTCATAACAGCAGACAGCACTCCGGCAGGCAGCAAGTCAATTTTCCCACTTGCAGAAGAATGGAGAGAGGTGGGAGTTCTCCATTCATTTATATATTTTAACAACCCTTGAGGAGGGATTTCTAGCGGCAATCGGAAATGCGCTGATTTTTTTCCAGAATGGAAGCCAGATTTGCTGGGATGGAATAAAATAAAACCACTTACAAACAATAGCTCCTTTCTGATGTTTGGAAACTGTGGACGATCAGCACGTGCAGGGAGAAGATAATTCCTGTTCACAAGCGCATATTGATCTGAAGGTCTGAATGGAGCCTATGCATGTACAATCAATTACTCCCCTAGTAATGAGGGAAAGGGAAGGGCTGTAGCACACGCCTTGCATCCCAAAGGTACCAGGTTAAATCCTCAGCATCTCCAGGTAAGGCTGGGGAAAGACCCCCAGCTGCCTCCCCCTATCAGAGAGCTTTAGTTATTGGGCAGATTAGAAATGTAATAAATAAATAACACAAGAAGAGCCATGCTCGATCAGACCAAGGGTCCACCTAGTCCAGCATTCTGTTCGCACAGTGGCCAACCAGCTGCTCACGGGATCCCACAAGCAGGACAGGAGTGCAACAGCACCCTCCCGCCCATGTTCCACAGCAACTGGAGTACGTAGGCATACTGCCTCTGATACTGGAGGAAGCACGTAGCCAATCAGGACTAGTAGCCACTGATAGCCTTCTCCTTCTCCATGCATTGGTCCAATCCCCTTTCAAAGCCGTCCAAATTGGTGGCCCATCACCGCATCTTGTGGAAGCGAGCTCCATAGTTTTTAACTATGAGCTGTGGGAGTGAAAATAAATATCTGAAAGCCTGGAGAGCTGCAGCCAGTTAAGAGTAGACAGTACTGACCATGGTCTGATTTGGAATAAGGCAGCTTCTATTGTTCCTGAAGGGAATGTCCTGGATGATTGTTCGTGTCAAAGTTCAGCTGCCAATCTGTCGTGGGAGTGGCCCGACATGAAACCCAAGCATTCTGTATGCCTACGGACAACGGATCTATTCGGACCTTCCGATGAACTCTTGGAGGTCGGGAGCGGGGACCCAATCTTTCAGTGCCTGAAAGGGGAGCACCCGCTTGCTTCTTACTCCCTTCCTCTACTCTGCTTCGGGCTATAAATGCACAAAAAAACCCTCCCTCTGTCATGTCACTTCCTGCAAAGAGGTCTGTCTCATTCACTTCCACCTCCGCAACCCTTTAACAGGCTCATCTTCTCCATCATACACTTCTGAGAGAGCATCATGCTACGTTACACACAGTCTGCTTACAGCAAAGTCTTTATAGTGGAGAACTAGGATGATGATGATGATGATGATGATGATGATGATGATGATGATGATGATTCAACATTTATATACCCCTTTATTTGTTAAAAAGCCATGAAGCCATGAAAGATGTCTGTCTGATTCACTTCCACCTCCGCAAGCCAGTGTGGCGTAGTGGTGAGAGTGTTGGACTGGGACTCGGGAGATCCGGGTTCTAGTACCCGCTTGGCCATGAAACTCACTGGGTGACTTTGGGCCAGTCACTGACTCTCAGCCTAACCTACCTCACAGGGTTGTTGTGAGGATAAAAATGGAGAGGAGGATGAGGATTATGTAAGCCGCCTTGGGCTCCTTGCAGGAAAAAAGGCGGGGTATAAATATAATAAATAAATAAATAAACCCTTTAACGGGCTTATCTTCTCCATCATACACTTCTGAGAGAGCATCACTCTACTGTTACACACAGTAAGTCTACTGTAAGTCTGCTTACAGCAAAGCCTTTATAGTGGAGAACTAGAATGGTGGTGATGATGATGATGATGATGATGATGATGATGATGATTTATCAACATTTATATACCCCTTTATTTGTTAAAAAGCCATGAAGCCAGTGCACAGAAATTTAAATCAATAAAATGATGATAAATATATTTTATTAGGTTGGATTGGATGACCTCCAGGGCCCCTTCCAATTCCACTGTTCTATGATTGCAAGATTGGGGTCTGAGCATGAGTTTGCTAACTTGGTCAAACTGGTCGGACAGGAGATTACCAGGTAGAGCAATCCAACAGGAGCGTTGGGGGGGGGGGAGAACCCACGGTGGATGGGCTGCCAAATCCAAAACAATGCTGGGCTTGTGCCAGCAGGTCTACGGACACACGGGAATTTTGTTTCCACTTGCAAATCATGCAAACATGTCCTGTTTGCAATTCCAAATGCAAACACAAGCGGGAGTACTTCCCCCTCCCCCCCCTGTGAAATGTTAGTAAATTCTTGAAAAATGTGTCTTTTTTATTCTCGAAAAATGTGTATTTTTTAAAAAATGAGCACTTTGAAATGCACATTAAAAACACACACACACACACACATGCATTTTCATACTTTAGTCAATGGGGAGAAATGCACATTTTCCCCGTTCTAAATGCACAATTTTTTTCTATTTGAACAAGCTGCAAAACAGGTCAAAAATGAAAATGGGAGCCAGACGAAACAAGCTTTGAAGTGATTTTTGCAGAATTTAGGTGAGCTCAAAAATTGCTGGTTCACCCATCCCTAGCCGGAGACAAATTTCCCCTCCTCCCCCCTTGCCCACTCTTTTTCTTTTGTTTCAGATTTTCCCTCCCACTGATGCCAGCAGGAGGGAAAAGCAGCACACCAGCCCCAGCCATTCTTAGAAGATCTGACGTGGGAGCAGCGGCCTTTGGGTGTCTGTTGGGAGTCTTTTCAGATGCACCTCCAACCTCTGCCCAATCTGTGATTTGCAAAGGAACACAAATATTACAAAACACCAATATGCCTCCAGTGACCACCCTTCCAAAGGAAACCCAACCAGAGTAAGCACTTGGATCTCTAGAACATCTCACTGCTCAGAAAACTGGGGGGGGGGGGGGGAGGTTTAACAAATTACAAGAACAATTTAATATAGCACCCCCACCAAGTGGTGCTTGGAACAATCCTGATGTAAAAAGAAGAAGCAGCAGTAGCAAAAAGCAAATGTACAACCATGGGAAGCCACCAGCGAGATCCTCAGTCAGTGAACTGCTGGTCCTCAAACCCATAGGCCATGTATGAGCAATGGAGTTTAAAAGGGTTAAAAGAGTTTAAACTTAAGTTACATTTTACTTTTTTTAAAAAAAAATGTTTCCTCTTTTAAATTGAGGGAGAGAGATTTAAAAATTCAGGTGGAGAGGTGTGATACAAGGTAGGCAATGTTAATAAGGGTTGCTGAATATTGAATATTGGAACAGGGACCTTCCGCCGGATCACGCGCAGCTGTGGGCGGGGAGAAACTTTGCGGATGTGGGGGGAGGTGAGGAGAGACATACATACCTGTCGACGCAGGTATACAGTCAGCAAGGGGGCGGGGCTACAGAAGCCAATATTAGGCATCGCAGCCCGCCCCACACCCTCTTTGTTTTCCTGCAGCTCCCTCCTGCCCTGTATACAGTATGGGCTCCTCCGGTCGCCGTTAAGGGGCCGAGTAGGAATTTTGGCTTATCCCTTTTAGAGGGGTGGGCACGTTTCGCCTACTCCATACTACTGCAAGGTTGGGAGAATTTTTAGTTAGTGCACATAGGGGAAAAAATGGTCACAAATAGTTAGCTGGCAGGTAAGTGCGGGTTAGGGTATGGATAGGGTGAGGTGAGCATCCCTGGCACCATTCAGGTGACAGGCGGTTTTATGATGCCTCAGATGGATGGGTCAGTAGGCTCAGACAGCTGGGGATCAGGAACGCCTGTGAGACCTTTGTTATCGCCAAGCTTGTTGTCGTGAGACTCCGAGAGAGGAGGCGATGCAACAAAGGCTCCCATCACTATAAAGAAAAAATGGGGCGGCGGCGGATTCATCGCCACCTCAATTTTTGGGATGCTCCGCCCAATTGCACGATTGAGCGGCCGCGGAGGCCGAGTAGATTAACCCGCACTCCATCCCTTTGCAGTTCATTGTATGTAAATAAACGTGGCCCAGTTAAACACCAACTAAGCATCTCGACTCGTCATTTCCCCCCTTTACGTTCGCAAATAGAGATTTATGTACTATTCTATGAGAAGCCTATAGATATAAAGATGACTTTGATTAAGGTGTTCTTTGAACTTGGAAGGGATCTCTGCAGGAGAGACCCTAATAGTAGAATAATTGAAAAAGATTTGTGAGTGAAATCTTAAATAGAAGAATATCTGAAAGTGACCTGTGAGAGAGGTCCTAAATTGAAGATCTAAAGTGGTTTTGAACTTGAAAGGGATTTGTGAGAGAGATCCCATTAGCTGACGAGGTTGGAGCTGGTAGAATAAAATTAAGATATATATATTTTAGCATTAAGTTAGAATTTGAAATGCGGTTATGTTGTTACCATTAGAATACATAGATATCTCTGAAAATTTGAGACTGAACAAAGGGTGGAAGATTATAGTATATTAAGCTTTATAGACATGCTTAGTAATGCCCAGTAAGGATTTTGATATTCTTGTTAACATTTAGAGAATAATTAACATTAAGAGTTGAATGGAAATATTTAATAATCTTCCCTGTAGAAATTAAAAATGATTGATGTTTTTTGTGGGTTTGTTGAAACAGAATACATTTTGGAATATGGGGAGGAAAGGGAAATTTCTTTGTAATTATAGAGTACGAGAAACTATTGTTACTTATAGACTCATAGACTCATAGATCATAGAGTTGGAAGGAGCCTACAAGGCTATCGAGTCCAACCCTCTGCTCAGTGCAGGAAACTAGAGGAGGGGTCTCCCATCCAAGTAATAACCGGGCCTGACCCTGCTTAGCTTTCCACGCTCAGACAAGCTGAGCCAGCATATTTGCTGTAGAGAAAATAGGAAGTCCCATTTTAGTTTAGTTTTGTTGTATATTGTGTTTGTGCGTGTGTGTGTGTGTCCCCCCATGTTTTAATAAACTTAAAATATTCGGGGGGGGGGGTAAACAATGGAGTTTATATAATCAGCAGAAAGATTTCCTGCACTGTACTACTTTCATAAAACAGGGAAGGAGAATCACATTTCTGAATGCTCCAAGATCTATGAAACTCCATACATATCCTATTTCCCCCGCCCCATTTATATCCCCCCCCCCCGGTACACTAAGCAGCTATTAGGTGTGTGGTGGAAAAAAGATAAGTGTGATACAAGAATTAGTATTTTTTTTAGGGCTAGGGAGATCTGGGTTCAAATCTTAATGACTGCATTAAGATCAACTAACAAATGCAGATGTACACCATGCAAAACAGGTCTCGATGAATCTTGACGCAACTTTGCAAGATTGCTTTTTGCGGTGTTCTGTCAACGTATACCAGTAATGGAGAGGAGGGACTCCGACATGAATGTTCTAAGGGAACTGAAAGCGAAGACCACCTGCAGAAGCATGCACGGCCCTCTGTACAAACTTCAGAAATAAATAATAATGAATAAAAAGGGAACAGCGGAGGATTCCTATGGCACCAATCCCTCTCCAGAAACCAGACCAAGAGATTTTGGAACTCCAAAATCTGGGGTGAAATTTGGATGAGGAAAACATCCGGAAGCAAATCTTGGTGGGCCGTGTTCAGGTTGGTGGGTCGCACATTGTATGGGTCAAGTGGAGTACTGCACTCATCACCTAAGGCCCTCCTCCAAGTGCCTCCTCCCAGGGAGGCTGGGAAGATGGCGACAAGGGAGAAGGCCTTCTCAGTGGTGGCCCCCCCAATTATGGAACTATCTCCCCGGCGAGGCCCACCTGGCACCAACATAATTATCTTTCCGGAGCCAGGTTTGAAAGACCTCCTCCTACTCTCAGGCATTTGGTAGCATATGATAAGTTTTTTAATCTGGACCTGGGATTTCTTACTGTTTGTTAAAATGTAAATCCGTCTGTGTATGTTTTCTGTATTTAAATGGTTTGTATATTATGTACTACATCGTATTTTAAGGTTTTTAATTTTTGTAAACCACCCAGAGAGCTTTGTCTATTGGGCAGTATAGTAACAAAATGACTGAACGAAATGCAGAATATAGTATCCATCCAATGTTAGCCGTCTTCACCTGGTAATGTTTTTGTTATGAGTCTATCTCTAGGACATCAGGTACTTAGCAACAGCTGCAGCCATGACCTTTACTATTTCCCTTTTTGTGATCCTGCTTCTTTTATCCCCAAGCACCATTTGTGCCATAGCTTCTTTCTCTCTCTCTCTCTCTCTCTCTCTCACACACACACACACACCATGTATTGAGTCGCACAGTGGTACACATTCACCAAAGATGGCATTCACCTGGTGCCGGAGACAGACGTTTGTGACACATATTTGCGGGTACTTAAATCTGAGTGAACAGTGAATTCTGGCAGTGCAATGGTCATCTGTCACTACGATCCACTGACATTTTGAGGGCCCAGTGCCAAGACTCAGGCCTCCAGGCCATTTTTAAAGCCCATCCTTTGAGAATGTCCGCAAGTCAAAATCATCTGATTTTGCAGCTGATTGATTGCAGGAAGTGGGGCTGATTGCAGGGCGTGGCCTGGGAGCTCATTCTGTTCCTGACTCCCAGCTGAGCAGGAGCACAACAGGAGAGAGGCTCCAGCTGTTTTTGGGACTGTTTTTGGGACTGTGAAAAGGCAAGCAGGCTCCCAGAGAGCGAGCGAACAGAGCGAGCGAACAGGGAGAGCAAACAGGAGTTTGGCAGCGGAGTAGTACAACAACAAGTGCTGCAAGGGAAAGGCGTGGCCTGAGAGCTCATTCTGTTGAGCAGAAGCTCCTGCTGACTGCAACTACCTGGGGCTGATTGCAGCTGATTGATTGCAGGAAGTGGGGCTGATTGCAGGGCGTGGCCTGGGAGCTCATTCTGTTCCTGACTCCCAGCTGAGCAGGAGCACAACAGGAGAGAGGCTCCAGCTGTTTTTGGGACTGTGAAAAGGCAAGCAGGCTCCCAGAGAGCGAGCGAACAGAGCGAGCGCACAGGGAGAGAAAACAGGAGTTTGGCAGCGGAGTTCGGCAGGGGAGGTCAAGGGGAAGACAGAAACAGAGCACTATGGAAGGAAAGGACTCAGCAGTGGTGGTGACCTGCAAGGGGTGTGCAATGTTTGTTTTCCTGCCGGAGATCAACATGGCCTACACGTGCAACAAGTGCAAGCTGGTCACGCTGTTGGAAGAAAAGGTCAGAGGACTGGAGCAGCAAGTGTCAACCCTCAGGAGCATAAGAGAAAGCGAGGAGTTCTTAGACAGAACGGTGGATCTACAGCACCAAAGCACAGTACAGGAGCCAGAAGGGCAACGGCAGGATGAGGCGGAGTCGGAGACTGCAGAGGCAAGGGAAAATAACGCAGGGGGAACTCCCTGGAAAAGGGTGACTGTTAGGAGCAGAAGAACTACAAGACACTCTGCGCCTGTGGAAACAGTGGAGCTATGGAACCGCTTCCATGTACTTGAGGACGAGAGCAGAGGACAGCCTGCAGAGGACGGATTACCGGGCACCCAACGTGACAGCGAGCAAGAGGCTGAGGGTCAGTCAAGTGGAGGCAATCAAACCAAGGCCTACAGCAAGAGGAAGAGAAGAGTACTCGTAGTGGGAGACTCCCTCCTGCGGGGGATCGAAGCCAAAGTATGTCGCGAAGACCCATGGACTCGCCAGGTGTGCTGTCTCCCTGGAGCACGGATTAAGGATGTGACAGAGCAGCTGCTGAGGCTCATGCAGCCCACCGACACATACCCCTTTCTTCTCTTCCACGTGGGTACAAATGATACTGCCAAGCGGAGTTACAAAGAAATCACGGCAGACTTTGAAGAGCTGGGAAGGGAACTCAAGAACTTTGGGGCCCAGATAGTTTTCTCATCCATCCTTCCAGTACTTGGAAGAGGCATAGAAAGGGAAAGAAAAATACTCCGAGTGAATGACTGGCTACGAAGGTGGAGCCGACGTGAGGGATTTGGATTCTGGGACCACGGGCTACACTTCCTGGAAGATGGACTGCTGGCAAAGGATGGGTTGCACCTCACAAGGACTGGGAAGAATGTGTTTGGACACAGCATGAGGAACTTAATCAGGAGGGCTTTAAACTGAATCCAACAGGGGAGGGAGACATAAACTCGGGGGTACCAATGGAAGAAGGCCTCTTTGCCACAATGGAGAGAACAGCTCCAGCGGTGCCCATTGATAGTCTACCACAAAATGTAGGGGGAAAGTCGGACTGTAAAGCACATAGTCTTCAATGTCTCTATACTAATGCCCAGAGTATGGGCAACAAACAAGACGAACTTGAACTCTTGATACATGAGGGCAAGTACGACTTGATAGGGATAACTGAAACCTGGTGGGATGACTCCCATGACTGGAATACAGCAATTGAAGGGTATAACTTGTTCAAAAGGAACAGAAGCAACAGAAAGGGAGGTGGAGTTGCACTGTATGTTAAAAATACGTATCTCTGCACAGAGATACAGGAAGAGGAGCTTGGCAGCCCCATTGAGAGCATCTGGGTTAAAATAAAGGGGGCAAAGAATAAAGCGAACATGGCGGTTGGAGTCTACTACCGAGCACCCAATCAAGGAGAAGACGAGGATGGAACTTTTGAAAAACAAATTGCCAGTGTTTCAAGGAGGCACGATGTGGTAGTAATGGGAGACTTCAATTTCCCTGATATCTGTTGGGAGACTTATTCAGCCAAACATGGCCCCTCCAAGAAATTCCTGAGCTGTGCTGCTGATAACTTCCTCCTACAGAAAGTGGAGGAAGGAACTAGAGGATCGGCTATCCTTGACCTGATTCTAACCAACAGAGACGAGTTAGTGGATAAAGTGGCAGTTTCGGGAACTCTGGGGGAAAGTGACCATGTTATACTTGAGTTCTTGATTCTAACAGAAGCAAAAGCTGAGTGTAGCCAAACACGTACCCTGGATTTTAGGAAAGCCAATTTTAACAAACTCAGAACAATGATTAGTAAGATCCCATGGCAAATGACTCTCACGAGAAAGGGAGCCCAGGAGGGGTGGGAGTTTTTAAAAAAGGAAATTTTAAAGGCACAATTGCAAACAATTCCCACAAGGAAAAAAGGCAGAGGGCAACAGAAGAAGCCAATGTGGCTTCACAATAAACTCAAAGATGACCTGAAAACAAAAAAGGACACGTATAGGAAGTGGAAGGAAGGACAGGCTACAGGGGAAGAGTACAGGCAGGTAGCACAGAACTGCAGGAATAGTGTCAGGAAGGCTAAAGCTGAGAATGAGCTACGGTTAGCGAGGAATGCTAAAAGCAACAAAAAAGCTTTCTTCAGATACATGCACAGTAAAAGACAGAAGAAAGAACTGGTGGTTCAACTACGCAATGAGGATGGCAAATTGATAACAGAAGACAAAGAAAAGGCAGAAGTGTTCAATTCCTACTTCGGCTCGGTCTTCTCCCAAAAGAGGGTCTATGACCCCCCTGGCAAACCTGAAGTGCAGACTGAAGGGGCAGAATTGCAGCTTGAGATTGATAGGCAAATGGTCAAGGAGCACCTGATTACTCTGAACGAGTTTAAATCTCCAGGGCCTGATGAGCTGCATCCTAGAGTAATAAAGGAACTGGCAGAAGAACTCTCAGAACCACTGTCTATTATCTTTGAGAAATCATGGAGGACAGGTGAAGTGCCAGACGACTGGAGGAGGGCAAATGTTGTTCCCATCTTCAAAAAGGGCAAGAAGGAGGAACCTGGGAACTATAGGCCAGTCAGTCTGACATCAATCCCCGGGAAGATTTTTGAGCAGATTATAAAGAAGTCAGTCTGCAAGCACCTTGAAAACAATGCAGTGATTACTAGAAGCCAGCATGGATTTGTCAAGAACAAATCCTGTCAGACTAATCTGATCTCATTTTTTGATCGGGTAACCTCCCTTGTGGACTGTGGGAATGCTGTGGACATTATATACCTGGACTTCAGCAAAGCTTTCGACAAAGTGCCTCATGATATCCTGATTAGTAAGCTAGCTAAGAGTGGGCTAGATGGAACAACTATCAGGTGGATCCACAATTGGCTACAGAATCGGACTCAAAGAGTGCTTATCAATGGTTCCTTCTCAAACTGGGGAGAGGTAACGAGCGGGGTACCACAGGGCTCGGTCCTGGGCCCGGTGCTCTTCAACATTTTTATTAATGACTTGGATGAGGAGGTACAGGGAATGCTTATCAAATTTGCAGATGACACAAAGTTGGGTGGAACAGCTAATGCTCTGGAAGACAGAAACAAAATTCAAAGTGACCTCGATAGGCTGGAGCGCTGGGCCGAAAACAACAGAATGAAATTTAACAGGGATAAATGCCAAGTGCTGCACCTAGGGAGAGGAAACCAAATGCAGAGTTACAGAATGGGGGACACTTGGCTCAACAATACTACAAGTGAGAAGGATCTTGGAATTGTGGTAGATCACAAACTGAATATGAGCCAGCAATGCGACGTGGCTGCAAAGAAGGCAAATGCAATTTTGGGCTGTATTAATAGAAGTATAGCTTCCAAATTGCGGGAAGTGATAATTCCCCTTTACTCGGCACTGGTTAGGCCTCATCTTGAGTACTGCGTCCAGTTCTGGGCACCTCACTTTAACAAGGACATAGACAAACTGGAGAGGGTTCAGAGGAGGGCAACAAGGATGATAAAGGGACTGGAAACAAGGCCCTATGAGGAGAGACTGAAAGAACTGGGCATGTTTAGCCTTCAGAAGAGGAGACTGAGGGGAGATATGATCGCACTCTTCCAGTATTTGAAGGGATGTCACACAGAGGAGGGCAAAGATCTCTTCTCGTTCATCCCAGTTTGCAGGACACGGAATAATGGGCTCAAGTTACAGGAACCTAGATTCCACCTAAACATCAGGAAAAATTTCCTGACTGTCAGAGCAATAAGACAATGGAATCAACTACCTAGGGAGGTGGTGGGCTCTCCCAGTCTGGAGGCATTCAAGGTGCGGCTGGACAGACATCTGTCAGGGATGCTTTGACCTGGATTCCTGCATTGAGCAGGGGGTTGGACTCGATGGCCTTGTAGGCCCCTTCCGACTCTACTTTTCTATGATTCTATGATTCTATGATCTCACTGCCCTGAATCTGCCAGGAATAGAAACTTGGAAGAACCCCAGTGCTCGGGTGGCCAGGTGGCCTACTTTACAGAGGACAGTCCTCTGTTTGACAGTGTGCTCTCTGTTTGATGCTCTGCCCAGTGAGTCCAAGTCTAGTTTAAAGTCAAAGAACCATACAGGAGCAGGAGCCTCAAGGTTCCCGTCAACATTTAGCACCTGGACAGCAGACTGAGAGCAAGGTCACCTGGTCCCAGTCTTCCCCACTGAGGTGAGATGTATTGTATTTCTATTTAATTGTAGCCATTTTTTCTAAATGTATTATTTATTTATTATGAGCAATGGAGTTTAAAAGGGTTAAAAGAGTTTAAACTTAAGTTACATTTTACTTTTTTAAAAAGAATGTTTCCTCTTTTAAATTGAGGGAGAGAGATTTAAAAATTCAGGTGGAGAGGTGTGATACAATTCTATTATCATAGAATCATAGAAAAGTAGAGTTGGAAGGGGCCTACCAGGCCATCGAGTCCAACCCCCTGCTCAATGCGGGAATCCAGGTCAAAGCATCCCCGACAGGTGGCTGTCCAGCCGCACCTTGAATGCCTCCAGAGTGGGAGAGCCCACCACCTCCCTGGGTAGTTGGTCCCATTGTCTTATTGCTCTGACTGCCAGGAGATTTTTCCTGATGTTTAGGTGGAATCTGGGTTCCTGTAACTTGAGCCCATTATTCCGTGTCCTGCAAACTTTTTCCTGCAAGGAACCCGAGGCGGCTTACATAATCCTCCTCCTCATTTCATTCTCACAACAACCCTGTGAGGTAGGTTAGGCTGAGAGTCAGTGACTGGCCCAAAGTCACCCAGTGAGCTTCATGGCCAAGTGGGGACTAGAACCTGGATCTCCCAAGTCCCAACCCAACACTTTAACCACTATGCCACAGTGGCTCTCAATTTGCACCTATACATATAAATTGGCATCTATACATATAAACCAGCATAGGCAAATTGGTGTCCTCTTTGATGCTGATGTGTAAGTGGCTACCCAAACCCGCACTCTCTCCGTCGACATCCCTGAGGAAGGAGGATGAGATGCCATATTGAATACTCAACGATTTAATCCAAATCCAGATGGGGAGGATGGAGAGCCTGGGACCAACAAAGATGCCCCACGTTGTTCTGGTTCAGTATTGCCTTATGAAGCATCTGAGCCTCACTGTATTGCTAGAGGAATCCTCCTGAGTTGACTCATGCTTTCAGTTTGTAAGTTGACCCATGCTTTTACTGGGTGAGTTGAGAGTGAGAGATGGGGGTAGCACCATTTTACATTCCTCGCAACTTGAGCAGGCCCTGATAGTTAGCAGCTTCAAGACTGTGGCAGATAGTACTACGAAGTAGGTCTCAGATATCAGAAAGACGTCGGCAGGCAGCTAGCTAGAGTTGGGTGATTCAGGACCTCGGAGAGCTCCCCAGGGGCAGCAGGAGCGGCTTCAGACCAACTGAGTCCTCCTATATCCTCATGCAGGCCTGGTGACTCTCAGGGCCTGCTCAAGTCATAGGGGTGGGCGATCCGCCCGCCACCCGGCTCGCAATGTGCTCGGCAAGCACTGCTGCCACGCCTGCCAAACCGGGCCGAAAGCAAGCGCCGGTCAAGGCGCTCGCCGGACTTCCGGGTTCCGGGCGCGACGTTGTTTCCATAGAAAATGGCGTAAGATACGTTAAAAGCGGCCACGATTTGTGTAACCTGCGCAAATCGCAGCCGTTTTCAACGTACCGTATGCCATTTTCTATGTAAACAACGTAATGCTGGGGACCCAGAAGTCGCTTCCCCGGCTCAGCTCGCGAGAACGCGAGTTGAGCCAGGAAAGCAGGTAGGGCAAGCAAGAGCTTGGAGGGGTCAAGCCCGGCAAGTCTGCCGGACTTCCACCACCACCCCCAATCGAGCTCTGCACACATCCTTAATCTTAAAAAGGTGGTATCCTGGCTTGGAGCCATGCTCTGGGACACTTTGAACAGCCTCTGTCTAATGGGTGTCTGCTCCATAGGATCGCACCCATAGAGAGCAACCGTATACTTTCCGAAGGCGCACTCCAATGTCAGAACGCTCCAAACATCCAATGCTTTGTCAACAGCAGAGCAAAAAGGAGTGATAGAGGTAATCAGATTTCCCTCTTCATTTCATTTATTTCATTTCTATATTGCCCCACAGCCAAAGCTCTCTGAGGTCCTAGCAGTATCTCTGGCTTCAGAGGGGGAACTCCGAAATATCCTATGGTCCCTGGGAAGCTCTCCTGGGGACCGTGGGATCATTCCCGAAGTTATTATTTTTACGATCGTTTATAAGTTTGCTTTTTTGGGCATCTTTTCTTTTTACCATTGTAAACTTGCTTGAAAGTTTTCTTTAACCCAAGGGGCATTACATATTTTATTTTTTTTTAAAAAAGATAGATCAATAAAGTATGGGTTTAATTGCACCCCAGACCCAACAGCATAAGGAATGAATGCCCCACACATTAGAGTCGCCCGCCCACCAAAGATAAACACAGCCCGCCCACCATGTGTTGTGGCTTGCCAGGGACTTGAGAAATCTTCTGTTTTTATAGCTCCAGAAAGGCTGCAGAAGCGAGAAGTTTATCAAGCCCCCGGTGGGCCGGCATCCCTGGCATTTTGCTTGGTGGGTCGCGGGCCACACAGCTGCACCATAAGAACTTGGGAGGGAGTTCCCGCCTGATGACTTCTTCCTGCAAAGGAGTGTGTGTGTGTGTGTGTGTGTGTGTGTGTGTGTGGGCCGGTTCACACGACACGGGAACCGCGGGGGAGCGCTGCTCCCCCGCGGTTCCCGTGTCATGTGCACGCCGACCGGAGGTGCCCCCGCGGGACAGCCGCGGGCGCGACCCACGGAAAGTGACCACGGTCGGTAGCGGGGTAAGCCCCTACCGCGCGTGGTCACCGTGCTGTCAGAACAGCGCGCGGCCGTCCCGCGGGGTCCCCACAGAGACGGCAGCCCAGAGCGGCCGGAGCCGCCGCCGCTCCAGCCTGTAGGGGCAAACGGCCCCTCTGGGCATCCCGGGCCTCACCCCCTACCGCCGGGAGGCCCGTACTGCGGTGCGGGGACTACGGGGTCTGCCCACGCCCGCGGGGCGCCGGTCGTGTGCGGCGCCCCGCCGGACCCCGCGGACGGCCCCGCGGTTCCTCCCCCGCCGGCAGCCTGGGTCGTGTGAACCGGCCCTGTGTGTGTGTGTGTGTGTGTGTGTGTGTGTGTGAGAGAGAGAGAGAGAGAGAGAGAGAGAGAAAAGGGATGGAGATAGATAAAAGCCTGTTTCTGGGGCAGTTATTTATCAGCCTCTACTCATGTGTTGTGACAAGCATCACAGCCGGTTGCCAGCAATTGCCATTTCAGCTGAAGATTTACCCCTGGAAATGGGTTAGCCAGCCAGTGGGGTTGCCCTGCTCCCCAGCCGTTGCTGGCCCCAATCTCTTCTCATCCCTTTGACAACACAGCTTGGCGGCTTAGTTCCGTTTTATTAATTGGTGTTCCTCTCGGGTTCCTCTCTGAGAAATCTGCCTGAAGTGCGTGACCTGGTTGCCACCTATCTTGGCGTCTCTCTTTCTGTCTCTCTCTCTCTCTCTCTCTCCCCACCCCCCAAAGAGGCTGGCTTCTATAGCATTAAACCCTTTGCCACACTCTGTATTTTTCTCAGAGAGAAGCGGCACAGCGAGAGACATCGAGCTGTCCCCGTAACTGGCACAAGCTACAAAATGTAGGGCAGGAGTGCAGTATAAGGTGGGGAAATATAAAATATGATTTGGGTTTCTCATTTGAAGACAGGAGAAAACATGTGTGTTTTAAATGCTTTTAGGGCACAATCCTATGCGTGTTTAGACAGAGGGGGGAAAGGAGTGGGGGAAAGGAAAAAAAAGGGCGGGGGGAGCATATCTGACTGGAGGGATGCTGGGAATTGCAGGACTTTTTTCTGTCTAAATCAGTGTTCTCCAACCTTGGGTCCCCAGATGTTTTTGGCCTACAACTCCCAGCATGCCCCAGCCAGCTACGCTGGCTGGGGCATGCTGGGAGTTGTAGGCCAAAAACATCTGGGGACCCACGGTTGGAGAACACGGGTCTAAATACATGCATAGGATTGCACCCTTAGGGAATTAGCCATTTTGCCTCCGTCCTAGAGCACATGCTGTGCATGCAGAGGTTTCCAGGTTCGATCTCTGGCATTTCTCAATAGGGCTGAGAAACACTCCTGCCTGGAAGCTCAGAGAGGTCCTGCCAGTCAGCATAGATAGACTATAATGGACCAGATGAGCAGATGGTATGACTCACTATAAAGCAGCTTTCTAGTGATGGGGAAGAAATTCATTGACTGAATTCAGACAACACAATAACCCACACTCAAGGATTGAGTATGGGTTTGAGTGTGGATTGTTGTTTAACCACGGGCTGTTGTCGAAATGTAAGTTATCATGTTGAATGAACCCAGCCGAGATAAGAAACCATGGTGAACAACCCACAGTCCCCAATCCAACAACAAACATCAAGTTCTCTTCATGGGATGTTTGTGGTTAATAACAAGTCATGGCTTGTTAGCAGCGCTGGGTTCAGACAACACAATAGCCCACGTTTCAACAACAACCCACAGTTCAATGACATCCCTCTTGAGGAATGATTTTGCTTTCTCCAGCTGTGTTATGGCTCCAGAAATAGGATCATACAGATGGAAGGGGCCTAACCGCCAAGGAGCCTTTTGGCTGATGGCTGGTAAATAAATATATTAAATAAATAAAATCACACACTCAACCCACACTCAACCCTTGAGTGTAGGTATCATGTTGTCTGAACTCAGCCATTCAGTTCTTCACACTTGGCCAAATCCACCCCACAACTGAACTCAGCCATTCAGTTCTTCACACTTGGCCAAATCCACCCCCCAAGGCTGAGCAGTCTGTTGCTCGGTGAGAACTGTAGCTCGGAAGGTGGCTATCTAGTTTTGGCTTAACATAATTTTTCAACAGCCCTCTCCTTTTGTCCTATTGGCCTATGAAAACATGGGGGGGGGGAGAATCCCTGTGACATTTATTTCAAATTTCTGTGCGGCTTGGCACTGTGACATAAATGACACAGGGAAGAAACTGCAAGAGATTGATCTTGATCAGGCCTGTGGCTCATGCTGGCTCAGCTTGTCTGAGCGTGGAAAGCTAAGCAGGGTCAGGCCTGGTTATGACTTGGATGGGAGACCCCTCCTCTAGTTTCCTGCGTTGAGCAGGGGGTTTGGGCTCGATGGCCTTGTAGGCCCCTTCCAACTCTTATGATCCTATGATCCTATTTCTGGAGCCATAACACAACTGGAGAAAGCAAAATCATTCCTCAAGAGTTGGGATGTGTAAAAGTTATCTGAATTCCAAAGCTTGCCAAAATTATCTGAATTCTGTCTTGAATTCTGACTCGAGTCCATTTCAGATCATGAGCTTTGTATTTTCTTTTTGCATGAAAATCCATGCCTATTTTCCTGCGTATTTTTCAAAATTTACATGTCAGTTGTGCACATCTTTGACACGTACTCCTTCTTCTCCCATTGATTAAAGCATGTTTGTGTGCATTTTTCAAAAGTCCATTTTTTTCATGTGCATTTTTCACTTTTATGTCTCGACCAAAGCTCAGAGCCAGGGATGCAGTGTTCGTCTGGCAGCATGTCACTTATCTTTGAGCCCTACTCATGAGGAGAAAGCATGCTCTGGATCAGGGCCCTACTGAGAAGCCAGGAAGGGGTGGGGCATCAGCCTTCCATATAAAGCCACCCAGCTGGCACCTAGTTCATGCTGAAATAACAACTTCCTCACTGTGCTCTCTGCTGGACAGCTCCCCTGCTAGACGGATCTTCCTGGTCCTCTAACTACAGAGCTATATTTCCTGTACGGCTCCGGTCCAGTATATCTCAAGGAGCGCCTCCAGCAACATCAAGTAGGCCGCTCAACAAGATCTGCCAAGGATGGCCTTCTCCCTGTCCCATCAGCCAGAGAAACCAGGCTGGTGGGGACTAGGAGGAGGGCCTTTTCTGTGGCAGCCCCCAATTTATGGAACTCTCTCCCCAGTGACCTCCTCCATGCCCCTTCCTTGATTAGCTTCCGCCGGGCATTAAAACCGTGGCTTTTCAGGCGGGAATATGGGGTGGGTTATGATTTTAAAGTTGTGTACTGTTTTTCATTGTGTTTTATACTGTGTGTGTGTGTGTGTGTGTTTCCCCCCCTCTTGTGTTTTATTGGACTGTACATCGCTCAGAGTGGCCGGATGTCTGGCCAGATGGGCGATTCATAAATATAATAAATAATAAATAGGAAGGTTGGGAGTAGGGATGGGCACATTCGCCTCGTGCGGGCGTAGCAGACCGAAATCGGCCCCGCTCACGTCCGCACGGGCCTACCTTGATCCAGCGGTGGCTTGCCTCTCCGCGGTGAGCCACCCGTGCCATTCCCATCGCGTCACATCCAGCACCGGAAGTGACGTGACGGGACCCTGTGCAGGTCGCGTCACTTCCGGGGCCAGATGTGACGCGACGGGACCAGCGACAGCGGCTCGAGCGGCGCAGAGAACTGCTCTGCGCCGCTCAAAAGATCGAGGTGGGGGCGCTGCTGCCGCGGAGAGTTGAGGCGGCAGAGGGGAGGGCCCCCCCGACCGATTCGAAAGCATCTCTAGTTGGGAGTGGACTTTGGTAGCAGAGATTCATAGATCATAGAGTTGGAAGGGGCCTACAAGGCCATCGAGCTGGCTCAGCTTGTCTGAGTGTGGAAAGCTAAGCAGGGTCAAGCCTGGTTGTTACTTGGATGGGAGACCCCTCCTCTAGTTTCCTGCATTGAGCAGGGGGTTGGACTCGATAGCCTTGTAGGCTCCTTCCAACTCTATGATCTATGAAATCTATGAGTCCAACCCCCTGCTCAATGCAGGAAACTAGAGGAGGGGGTCTCCCATCCAAGTAACAACCAGGCCTGACCCTGCTTAGCTTTCCACACTCAGACAAGCTACTGAGCCAGCGTGAGCCACAGAGATGGGACAGTGTGTAAGTTATGCATGTCCAAGAGTAGCACCACAAAAGGGGTGGCCTTGTTGGCAAGACAGTGCTCTCCACTGTGTGTGTAGAATCTTTGTAGAATCCTAGGCCGTGGTTTGAAAGTTTGCTCTTTGGAAGTTTTTGCGTTAGTTGAAGACGTTGAGAACGAGGCCCCCCCTCCTATCGCTTCTCCTAGGGATGTATGAGAAATTTGTTTCACTTCCTTTTTGCTCAGGATTTTACCCAGTTTGCACCTTTCGGACCAAACACGGAGTTGGGACGCCATCTGCGGTCAAAGTCTGTACATTGCTGAGTCTTCAATATGATTTGTGCGCCAAAAAAGAAAAGTATTCGACAGCACGTGTACATTTAAAAAATGCATACATTTCAAAAATTGTGCACAAATATGCTTTAATCTTGGGAGAAGAAGGAGTACGTGTCAAAAATGCATACACACTTCAAATTGAGTATATTTCAAAAACGTGTACATCCCAGAAATGTGCACAATTTATGTGTACATTTGGAAAATTATTTCATTTCATAGATCATAGAGTTGGAAGGAGCCTACAAGGCTATCGAGTCCAACCCCCTGCTCAATGCAGGAAACTAGAGGAGGGATCTCCCATCCAAGTAATAACCAGGCTTGACCCTGCTTAGCTTTCCATGCTCAGACAAGCTGTCTGGAAATACACACGGATTTTCATGCACAAAACCCCAGGCAAAAACCTTGCAATCCGATACGGACTTGAGTCGGAACAAGCTTCGAGATAGAATTCAGAGAACTTCAACAAGCTTGTGTTTTGCTGATTTGCGCATCCCTGCTTCTCACACTGCAAGTGTATAAATTGTAGATGTGTGAGAGCAGCACCATAAAAGGGGTGACCCCTTGGCCAACACTCCAGTATCCTTCACTAATATTTTTACAGTCTCCAGATCACAGTTCAGCAGCCCATCTTAGACCTGTGCACATCTTTTCTCCGAGACCCAGACTTGTTCTGCCGGTTCTCTTCTGATAATTGTTCCATTGCTTAGTCAAGTTGCATGGGCTGTGTGTGTGTGTGTGTGTGTGTGTGTGTGTGTGCGTGCGCGCGCACATGTAATTTTCTGGTTTTTTTCAGGCAGCAAAATGTCTCGGGTCAGCCCTGATTTTCAAATTAATGTCAGAACAGGATGGAACAACTTTAAGATGGAAAAATGAGAAACGGAGAAAAACGGAAATTGACAGGTTCATCCATCCCTATTATGGAGTTTGCCACAACATCAGCTCCTCCACTTCAAGAGTGTCTTCACCACCCTGCCAAGTTACTGATGTACATATCTGCACATTGACAGGACATCAACAAAACAAAAGGGATAAAAGAAATGTGGCTGTAGTGAACAAGATTATATTTGTGTGATTATTATTTTTTTAAGGACGTGCGCATGCACATCAAACGCATGAAGACTGATCATCCCATCATACCAAGATTGGTGTGTTTTGTTTTGTTTTTGCAGCATCTTATCAATGTGCTTCTGTGCACTGATAAAGTGGTGTGTGTGTGTGTGTGTGTGTCTGTGTGCGGCGGTGCGGGGAGACAAGAACGTATTGAAAGAACAGAAAGCCGGGTCAAACTGAGCACGTACAGAAAATCCAAAAAAATGGAACAAGAGAACCGCCCTAATGGATTGGTTCTGGTTCGGAAATGAGACAAGGTCATTTTGAATTCTAAAATCAGTGGAAGAATACAGATGAGAATTTTCTAAGCTTTCTGTGTTGTGCATAGATGATCTCCACCCCCACTGTGCCCCCGCTCCGCCCAATTCATCATA
Source organism: Shinisaurus crocodilurus (assembly GCA_021292165.1). NCBI lineage: Eukaryota > Metazoa > Chordata > Lepidosauria > Squamata > Shinisauridae > Shinisaurus > Shinisaurus crocodilurus. Next base: position 68,962 of record JAHFWL010000402.1, read on the forward strand.
AGACGCACACCTCTTACATTTATAATCATAGTTAGTTTTCCATCTCAGCAAGAGATCCAAACAATATTTCTTCAGCCATTCCAAGGGGATCCCAAATACCAGGTCAATACAATCTGTGTTGGGGAAAAAAAGGACATTTCTAATCAGTCGTCCATCCTTGGACAGAAGTCTTTGAAATGATTCAGGAGAATAACCAAAAACCAATAGGCCGCGGCTTAACTCTGTAATCCGTCATATGTGAAACTACTTCAGATGCAGTGCAGAAAGATTCCGCCCCCCCATCTTACATTTCTCCTATAGGAATCGAGTTAATTAGGCTAAGCTGGTCATCGACCGTCAATAAAGGAAACCGAACCGAGTGAATTAGGACTCTAAGCAGAAGAGAGACTGGCCTTGGGAAACGGGTAGTGAGGCGGCTCAGATGTTTCCATTCAGGTGTATTCCCCCGCCTGAGTACATGCACTATGTATTCACAATATGTTGTTATCATTCAGCAATCTCCCACTTCAATTCAGATTTATGCAGCAACTCGGCAGCGTTCGCAGAGCTCTCTTTGTTACAGGACAAATTGTACCAAACAATGATAATATTTATGTAATATGCCTGGTATAGTAATCGCAGACCCGGCTCTTTTCTTATCTTCCTCCTCTGCTCCCCCCCCCCCCGCCCAACTTCCCATTTATTGCTTGTCTGAAACAAACACTCCGTCCTTCTTAGCAGCTACCTGCACATCTGGCAAGGAAAGATGATTCATGCGCTGACTCCTGTATCAAATTGCTACAGGGTATTAATGCCCCATCACTTTGACGGGGGGAGGGGGGAAAGGATGTTCTTTCAAAGATACCCAAGGTGACTGTTCGTAAAGGCTCTGAAAAGGAAGGACTTCTGTTTTCTATTTATTAGTTTAGGGAAAAGATGACTAAGGAGGAACAACAAATGAAGGGTATAAAATCATAAACAGGCTAGAGAGAGGGAGGGAACTTGATTTCACCCTCTCTAGTGATACCTGAACATACTCAGTGAAATCAGCAAGCAATGGATTGGATTCAGACCAAGTCAGAGTAGGTTAGCTATTATTATTATTATTATTATTATTATTATTATTATTATTATTATTATTATTATTATTATTCCCTGCCTTTTTTCCTCTTGCAAGGAACCCAAGGTGGCTTACATGGTCCTCCTCCTCTCCATTTTATCCTCACAACAACCCTGTGAGGTAGGTTAGACTGAGAGTCAGTGACTGGCCCAAAGTCACCCTGTGAGTTTCATGGCCGAGCGGGGACTAGAACCGGGATCTCCCGAGTCCCAGTCCAACACTCTCACCACTACGCCACACAGTGCATAATTAACGTATGGAATTCTTTGCCACAAAACATGATGATGGCACATTCCTTTGCCAACAAGAGGACAAATCTATCAGTGGCTAAAGCAATTAGACATGATAAGCTAAACAGCCTCCATGTGCAGAGGGAGTATACCTCAGAATAGGGATGTGTGAGAAATTAATTTGCTGTCAAATAAAAAAAAATATTTTTTTTTTACGGTTTCCTCTAATCTGCATCACTGGGAAATGGATGCGGGTCGGGTGCATTTTGTGTTTGGAAATTCATACATTTCTGTATTTGAGATGCATTCCGTGGAACAGGGGGGGGGAAATGGGTCCGATGAAATGGGTCCCTCTGAAAAGTGTGCAAAGAAAAATGCATACAGTTAAAGAAATGTGCACCGACGTGCTTTAGTCAATGGGTGGATGTGTACAATTTGAAAAAATGCACACAAAAATATGCAAAATGATCCTTATGGATTTATTTGTGTAAAAAAATAATAATAATCTGCACAGAACCAGCACAGAAAGAACTTGGAGGTGGGAAGATCCGTCCATCACTACCTCAGAATATTAGATGCTTGGGAACGGACAACAGAGGATGACCACCAGCACTTCCATTGTAACAATTTCCATGGGGAAGCCTAGTTTTTCAGGTGCCACAAGACTCGTGACCTAGTTGTGTCTAAATACCTGCCAACTTGGGAGTAACTTGTCATGCATCTCATGAAGTGACCTCTAGCCCATGATAGCTTATGACAAAATAAATGTGCTCGTCTTTCAAGGCGCCACGAGACCCTTCGTTGCTGCATTACGCCAGCGGCCTGGTCCCGCCAAGGCACCTCACTTTAGATTCGACTTCGAGGATAATCAGGAAGAAATAAAAAACCACTTGCATGAAAGGTAACATACGAGTTTATTGAATACAGTGATGAAATATGGAAGCAGATTATCAATAAACAAGCAAAGGAAAAGCTCACAAGCGTCCCTCTGGTTGCAGGCCTTCCTGATATGACGGACATCACCCCGGGGGCACTAAGATGCTTGGACACTTGCATGCTCCTGATCTCAAGTGGAAAGCCAAAGGGTAAACTAGCAAGCTAAGGATTTTATAGATGTCTCCCTACATTCTGGAAGCTGTGAGAAGCTGCCAGCAGGGGAATGGAGGGAGGGCAAGAAAAGACATAGCTATCCCAACTAACCTCAGCAGAAGGGTACGTAAATATCCTTATCTTGAGGCAAGACGTTCAGAGTGGCTGGTAGCTGAGGTCCCTCGCTTCTGTTGTGACGGATAATCTGCGCAATAGATTCCCTTCAAGAAGAGAGGCTAACCCCACCCTATTGCAAAAGGTTTGGGATCTTTGGCTGGGGTAAAGGCACGCACAGTGGGATGAAGTGGTGAGAGTGTTGGACTGGGACTCGGGAGATCCGGGTTCTAGTCCCCGCTCGGCCATGAAACTCACTGGGTGACTATTGGGCCAGTCACTGACTCTCAGCCTCACCTACCTCACAGGGTTGTTGTGAGGATAAAATGGAGAGGAGGAGGAGGATTATGTAAACCGCCTTGAGTTCCTTGCGGGAAAAAAGGCGGGGTATAAATTTAAAAAATTAAATAAATAAAAACGGTAAACACAGACTTGACAGACTGACTCTAAACTGAGGCACAACATATAAACACTAAACTGAGACACAACACATTTGAGAAGGAAAAAGAGCTGCTTATTCAAGAAGAAATATAGAGCGGGCACAGTGTCTTAGTTGCTGATGGTACAGTGTAAATTCAGGCAGCAAAATACACCTACCGCATCTCCAGTCATACTCTATAGTTCTGAGAGAAGTGAAAGTCCCCCGTGCCCTGGCAGCCTATGGGCAGCAAGGAGTGAGGGAAAGGCCCCCACGCTGGCAATGAAAGGAAAGAATCCATAGCTACCTGTCTTGTTGTTGTTGGGCCCGCACTGGAGGGGGTCCTGCGTGGCAAAGGGGAGCAAGAGGTGCGCGCGTCCCAGCTTGCTGACTTCTATTAGCTAAGAACGCCCACCACACACCAGCTCCGACATCAGTCTTCTTTTTTTAAAAAAATGTTTTTTTATTGAGTTTTTAACATATATATAACAACCAAACAATGAACAAAACATCCAATCTATTACATAGACTACTATGAACCAGAATAAAATCACCCCCCACCACCACCCCCAAATTAGAATTTCAAAAGAACAAATCCATCCGGGCGCCGTTTCCAAAGTCTTTTTCATCCACAAAGTAGTCAATCCTGCAATAGGTAAGTATTTGAGGTGTGATGAACTGATGTCAGGTAGATTGTCCTGGTTTTATTGTAGTTTCTGCTTCAGTCATTCTGTTGTGTCTTATGCAAGTTTATTGCATCCACATGTGCTGGAAGGCTTGAGGCATTTCTGTTGTAGATGTTCTGTATGAGAATTGGACAAAAGGCCACCATTCTGCATCAAGAGTCAGTTTTCTTTTTTTCCTCCTGCACCGACATCAGTCTTCTGACCTCAGAGCTGCAGCTATTCAGAGTCCCAGCTCCAACCGCAGAGCACGTTTCCGATGTCCGAGCTGGGACTCTGAATTTTCCCATGGCTGTCTAGACTCTGTCTAGTGGCCATAGGATTGCACCCTGAGTGAATGAATACTTTTCGCAGGTGTGTGTATGTGGGGTGCTGCCAGCAAAAAGACTAGCATGGGCACCAAAAGAGCCTCTTTAGGGAGGGCATTCTCCAAAGGGGGGTCACTACCAAGAAGGTCCTTTCCTTAGTGGTTGGATAACATACCTTGGACAAACGAGGGGGCCCCAAAAGGGAAGAGGTTGGAGGGGCTAAGCTAGGTGGGAACTGATTTAGGAGCTCCATCATTATAATCACATCTATCCCAGAATCCAGTTTACTGTGAATTTCTGTTCATTGTTCCTCAAATGAAACACCCCATCTGCCTGTGGCTCACGCTGGCTCAGCTTGTCTGAGCGTGGAAAGCCAAGCAGGGTCAGGCCTGGTCATTACTTGGACGGGAGACCCCTCCTCTAGTTTCCTGCATTGAGCAGGGGGTTGGACTCGATGGTCTTGTAGGCTCCTTCCAACTCTATGATCTATGAAATCTATGAATCTATAACCCTGGGTAATCCTCTGTGGAACCCACGCTTAAAGGGTTTGGACATCTACCCCATTACCTACACAAGCACTGGTAGCACAGGCAGATTGTGACACGTTGAAAACGGAGCCTCTTTATTCAGAGGGCTGGAAAATGAACCATGTAACGGCAATCTTTTTATTATTTTATTTTTAAGGACACAGAGTAAGGGTGGGGACCCAGGTAATTAGAAACATCTGAAGACAGAAGGGCAAAGAAAGGGCAAAGTAGTCTTCAGGAAAAGGAAATACACAGGGAAGGGAAGGGGAGGAAATGCACAGGGAAGCGGGGGAGAAGTGAAGCAGAAGTGGGTCATTGTCAATGTGCTGTTACATCCAATATTGGGTGTCAAGAAAGGGGTGTCTGTACTGTATACGTGTGTGTGGAGGGCCAGAGCAATTATTTATTTATTTATTTAATACCCTGCCTTTGTTTTATACCCTGCAAGGAACCCAAGGCAGTTTATATAATCCTGCTCGTCTTCCATTTTATCCTCACAACAGCCCTGTGAGGTAGGTTAGGCTGAGAGTCAGTGACTGGCCCAAAGTCACCCAGGGAGCTTCATGGTCGAGTGGGGACGAGAACCCGGGTCTCGCAAGTCCTAGTTCAACACTCTCACCACTACAGCACATGGGCTTTCAATTTTGATGCCTGAGGCAAAGATAGCGCCCACCCCTCATTCCATAAACAGAAGCTGACTGGACTGGCAGTCTTCCTTACTTCAACCCTGGTGACAGGACAGTGTGCTTATGTACTCCACTTGCTGGGGAACATGGATGAGAGGGTGCTGTTGCAGTCATGTCCTGCTCGTGGGATCCCCTGGGCAGCTGGCTGGTCACAATGTGAACAGAATGCTGGAGTAGATGGACCCTTGGTCTGATCCAGCAAGGCTCTTATGGTCTTCTTATGTTCTTATGAACAGAATGCTGGACTAGATGGACCCGTGGTGTTCTTATGTCCTCCACGAAATCTGAGGGTGGCAGGATAGTTTAGAGGGTGCAGGGCAGGCCGTGTGGTGCACACCGCACTGTCCTCCATGGAAATGGCTGAGGTGTGGGCAAGAGGAATGGCCACGGGGTTGCTTCTGCTATCCCCACCCTACACACCAGCCTCTGCCGCCTGAAACAGCAGCCTCCCTCTGCCTAATGGTAGGGCTGGCCCTGTGTGTGTGTGTGTGTGTGTGTGGCATATCATGTTTGCTCTGGAGCCTGGGGATTCCTCCAGCAGCCTAGGGCGTTGGTGGTGGTACGTCTGGCCTTTATGTCCCCGGGTCTGCCTCTCTGCTGGTCGTACACAAGGTGGCTGCCTCATCTCAACCATAAATAGAGAACTAGTCCGTTGGGCTGAGGGAAGTCACAAAGGTGGGCGGCCGGCCTGCTCACCCGTCAATATTTCATTTGTCTGAGCTGTACAATTGTACTCTGTCTGGTAACCAGTGTTTGGGTGTGAAAGCTCAGTAAAATACAATTCCAGCAGGCTGCACTCTCCTCCTGGCACAGCCGGTTCTGTCCTGTCTCTGCCCTTCCTCCACCAAGTGGGCCAGAATCCCTAAAATTGGGCAACCCTGTGTAAAAAGGTGGTGCAAGCCACATCACTTCCCAGTGTCGACAGAAGTGACACCACCCGAGACAAGGAAATACGCATCGCGGCACATCATCGCATCAATCCCGACAGTTCTCCACCCCTTAATCATCCCATGCCTCCCTCTCACAACATCGAAATCCAGATTGTAAATTCCTTTGTACTTCCCCCAATGAAAAACTCCATAATAAAAGCACCATATACATCAGGGGTGTGTCAAAACTCCTTCACAGCCCGAGGGCCGAATTGCATTTTGGAGAAGCTTTCAAGGGCTACATTCCAGCGGTGGGCGGGGCTGAAGGAAAAGCTGGGCGGGGCCAAAGGCAAAAAGGGGCGGGCCCAAAATACCAGCCTATTTTAGCTGAAAGCTTTCACTGCCAGGAACTGAGCATTAGGAGAGGCATTTCAACCTTTTGGAATGGGTGAAAATGCGCACAAAAGCCAGGGAATCACCGAACAATTGGCAGTCAGGAGAAAGGTTTGGGGCCGAGGGTAGGGCTCATAGCCATAGAGGACCATATCGGGAGCCCCAGAGGGCAGGGCCGGTGCTACCATTAGGCCAACTAGGCGGCTGCCTAGGGCGCCGGGCTAAAGGGGGCACCAGGAGCATAGGGCTGGAGGGAGGGAGGCCTCAAGTGGGAAGAGGGGGGCGCTAAATATCTGATCTTGCCTAGGGCACCAAGCTGCCTTGCACCAGCCCTGCCAGAGGGCCAGGTTCTGCATCCCAAATATACATCGATCACACTGTATGAAATCACCATCACCGATATTGTGTGAACGTTAACCACAAAAGCCGAACAGTTCTTGGAATAAGGTTTACTTTAACCATTTGACTGCTCTGTTAACAGAGCAGCCACAATTACTGGGCAACTACTCTACATTTTTAACGTGTCTTGGGTGCTTAGGCAGGAATATAATTAAGTTTTTGCCGTCGCAATAAAATTATACACGTTTCCCACAATCCCCACCGTAAGGAAAGCTCACTGACACGGCAGCCAATAAAGCCTTTTCTCCGTCGCGCTTTATGAAACCAAAGGAGAGCGTCAGAAGAATGAATCTGCTAATGTGGCCCAGGACGTTTTTCTACTGGAGAGGGTTAAGCTTTTTTGTATTCCAGCTTTCAGATCACCGAATGTTTAATCTTCTGCTGTGGGTACTGCTTTATTGTCGCTGGTTTTATTTTTTTATCTATTTAATCTGCACTGTGCTGGGTTTATTTTTTTTAATTAAAATCTGTTTGATGTTTCAGTCTGAGTGTTTTATGATTTTAAAAACTGTAAACTGCCCAGAAGACTATGTTGAGTTGTAAGTGTTGAAAATGATTAAATCAGGGATTAACCTTCCCAAGATGACTCACGACGTATTAAAACACAGGCAGAAACATTGGACCGTGGGCTGGATCCAGGATCCGCCTTTCACGAGACTCCGAAGGGACCTTCTGAGAGAGGAAGGGTGCCATTCGTGAAATGCCCCCCTGCCCAATTTGGGGGGGATCTCCCCTTCCCCTCCTAACACAGCTCCCCCCATTCAGCAGGGTGTCCCGACTCTCTGTCTGAGGGACCGCCATGAGAAGGAGATGGAGCGAGAAGGAGGGGTGGGGAAGTCCACTTTCACCAGCGCGGTTGGTCCAGAGTAAATCTGGATCCAACCCTGTGCGTGCATTGTGTGTGTGTGATACATATAATATTCGGAGCAAGAAAATGACATTAAAAATACACAAGAACACAAAATATGCAGAACGAGAGTACCAAATTCATGCAGGTTTATCCACCGCTGTAAGCCACTGTGGGAAGCAGGACACTGGACTACATGGACCTTTGGTCTGATCCTGCAGGGGCTCTTCTTATGTGATTTGTCACATAGCTTCTACATTCTGTTTTGGTCCATGGTTTTCTATTGTGCAAGGGGTGGGGGAAGTTCCAAACTTAGCCTCCTCCATGCTCTCTCTCATTGCAATTCCTTGGCCCATTTAGTCTCAGGGCAGGGTCTTTGAGCAGCAGAGATCTGCCAGCCTTAGGCATGTCAAGTGCTGCGTTGGTTCTCAGTTCTAATCCTCTTATGCTTCTGGTGGGACCTCTGCCTTTTTTCTTTTTAAAGCAGTATTTATTTACATGTTCAATGTTTACTTTAACTTCCTTCCTCCCCAGTGTGCAAACACATTAGGAACAGTTCTGAAAACTTCTCCAGGGACTGTGGCAGACTTAGGGGAGAGAAGTTGACATGATGGGCACTAGCCAATAGGTGCCCACCTTGTCTTTTCCCCAATTGTGGGAAACTTGCAAACCTGCTTTATTTATTTATTTTTAAGCATCCGCTCCAGAACAGAATGCTTGTGTCTTTTCATAGCAGCAAAGGTACATTCAGACAACTTATGCCACGCTAACAATGATATAGAATCATAGAATAGTAGAGTTGGAAGGGGCCTATAAAGCCACCGAGTCCAACCCCCTGTTCAATGCAGGAATCCAAGTTAAAGCACCCCTGACAGATGGCTGTCCACCCGCATCATGAATGCCTCCAGTGTGGGAGAGCCCACTACCTCCCTAGGTCATTGGTTCCATTGTCGTATTGCTCTAACAGTCAGGAAGTTTTTTCTGATGTTCAGCCTGATGGTCCAAACGTCAAAAATCCAACTCCATTCTCTCCAGGGTGATGGACCAGTTTTTAATTTAAGTATCTGCCACTTATTGCATTGACTGATTGTATGAGTAACAGGAAGGTTGAATCAAATCTTTGCAGGCTTTAGAAAGCTATTAAATACTGACTCGGTTTAGGTTGCGCTTCAAATTAATGTCAGTTGTATGTGCCAAGAGATTTGTGAGTTAATTTGAAGAAAGGTGCACTGAAATTATCAGTACCATATCAAGCTTAGATTGCATTTTGTGATTGCTCAGTTGCATACTTCAAAGCAAGGGGGGCATGGAAATGCTTCATCTGTGAGCACTTTCAACCCACAAGATTTGCAGTGGGATTTTCTCATTTTGATCCAACCAAGATAGGATTCATACATGGGATAACTCGGCAGGGGTAAGGCCTGCAAGTGGTCAGGTTTGGTAGTCCACAAGGGGATACTGGATGTCATTCTGAATGGCCAGAGGTGAGTCCAGAACAGGCATGGAAGGTCTAGTTCCAGAGACAGCAGTCAAAGGGTCTAGAGCAGGGCTCTCCAACCTTGGGTCCCCAGATGTTGCTGGCCCACAGCTCCCAGCATACCCAGCCAGCATGGCTAATGGCAAGGGATTCTGGGAGCTGTAGTCCAGCAACATCTGGGGACCCAAGGCTGGAGAGCCCTGGTCTAGAGTCAGCCAATGTAGTCCAAGATGAGCCACAGGTTAGGTTTGAGATGTCGCAACTGAAGATCCATTTTTCTCTATTAGCAGGAGATGTGTAACTTGGCTTCCTCTTCTCTCTCTTTTTCTCCCGAACAAGATATATGGACCTCCTCGCTTGGAAGCCAATGTTACAAAGAGCAAAATGTGCAAATTGTCCCATTCTGTGGTCTCTTGCTAGGGATGTGAGAACCAGGAATGTTCAAGTTCACCCAAATTCTCCAAACTTTGAAGCTCAGTTCGGCTCGCTGCAGGTTCTGCTTGCGACATGTTTTGAGGTTTGTTCAAATGGGGAAAGTGTGCATTTTGAATGGGAAAAGCATGCATTTCTGTGCACATTTTTAAAAAGTGCACCTCTCTCTCTCTCTCTCTCTCTCTCTCTCTCTCTCACACACACACACACACACACACACACACACACACACATCATTGACTACAGCATAAACATGTGTAGTTTGGAGAAAATGTATATTTCATTGTGCACAGTTTTCACAAAATATGCATTTTTCGAACCCAATCGCAATTTTGTGAACATGCTTTTCTTTTCTTTTTTTAACATAGAAATGCACCCCCATTCGTGTTCAGGGTTGCAAATGGGGCAAGTTCAGATGATTTGCAAACTGAAATGTAATTCTTGTACATCCAGAGTAGCATGCAATGACAGCCAGAACAAGGCAAGGTGACAACGGCACCTTGGATAGCCCCAAGTGCGTTCTGCTGGCTGGAACTCGCTCCTACCGAAACAAACAGAGGATGTTGTTGCAGCAGTGAGCTAAGGCCAACTGAAGCTTTATGCAGGCTGACCTGCAGTGTGTGGTAAAGCTCCACCCATCCTGGAAGAAGTAACCAGACTGTTAAAGGCCCTTGTCTCATTTTGTAGCCCGAGGCTTCTGTGAAACTGGGGAGATGGTGGTTCTGCCAGGGCTGTGTTCTCTGGCCAGGAAGGCCCTGGATAAGGCACTAGAAGAGTGATCCTATGCCCCGCTAGACAGCATCTAGGAGATCCCCAGATCTCAGGTCGGAAACAAAGCTCAAACCTCAGAGCGGCGGATCCGTGCTCCGATCCCCCTCCCCACCTCCCTGCTGGTGCAGAAAGAACCAGGCCTGCTGCTTCTCTGAGGTCGGAAAATCGACCTTGGAGAGGGGGCAAAGGGGGTGGGGAGGGGAGGAGACCGGAGCCACCAGGATTCGAGGTATCCTGACGGCACTCTTCTTCCAGCCTCCTCCCCTCCCCCTCCGAAGCACCGCTGCTAGATGGCCAAATTCGGCTGAACTGCAGAGTGGGAGGAGCAGGGAGGCAGAGATCACCTCGGCTGCTCCTCCCGCTCCACACTGGATGCTCGTAAGCCTCCAAGTTTGGAGCCTGACAAGCGTCGAGGGTGCAGGCGATAGGATTACACCCTAAGAAGTGACCTATCCCCGAGGACGTTGCTTGTGCCTTGTCTGCGTGAGAATCCTTTGCTGCACGGTGGAAGATCTGAGGGCTGGGAGTCATGACACAAATCACGAGTGCTAGGGAACTGGTGCGTCGTTCGTCACACATCAGCATTAACAGAAAATTGTATGCTTTAAAGATCAGATCAGGGCAGTTTTTTTTTCTTGTAACACCCAATTTTTCTAAGTCACATTTGGGGATGTGCGTGGAGCTCGATGGGGTGGGGTGGGGGTGGAAGTCCCGCAAACTCGCTGGGCTCGCTCGACCCCCCCCAAGCTCCGCTCACGCTACCTTTCCCCCAGCTCGACTCGCATTCTCACGAGTCAAGCCGGGGAAGGCGACTTCTGGGTTCCAGCGCTACATTGTTTACATAGAAAATGGCCTAATTTGTGCAAATTAGGCTGTTTTCTACGTAAACAATGTGGCACCAGGGACCCGGAAGTCAGGCGAGCGCCTCAGCTGGCGCTTGCACTTGGCTCGGCTCACACACCACGAGTCGAGTTCCGGGCGGGTCGCCCATCCCTAGGCCGCCCACATTCATGCATCACGTTTTTATACCGCTCAATATTTATGGGCAGTTTGCAACATGGTAAAATACCATATAAAACCTAGAGGATGTCTGGGCTTCTGTAACACAAATCACATGTGGCGATCCCTTAGCTAGCAAATCATTATTTACGCTTGCAAATACCTTGGCTGTCTGGGCAGAAAGGCGATATACACATTGAGTAAATAAATAACCAGACAGGTCATGGGTCAGTGTAAGGCTGCCACAAAAAAAAAGCAAATAATTATATTTGGGGTGGGGGGCAGGAAGACAGGATTTTACAGTTTAAAAAGTAGCAAGTGGGATGTGGTATGATGCTAGCTTCTCCTTTTCTCTCCTGGTCTTTTAGCTGCTGTCTCCCGCTCTCGGTACCAGCATGGAAAATTGCAATTCCATTCCAACTCTCAATATCCAATTGTATAGAAGATCTGTGCAGAGGAGGCACACAGAGCATTCACCTTGGGCAGAGGGGAAACAGGGCTGCAATATTCTCAGGGTGAAGAAAGAAAAAAGAACTTTTAAGTTGGCAAGGAACAAACCACTCCTGGGCTATGCCCCACTTAACACATACCAATAATAACTCATTGAAGGCAATCTGTTGTTAACAATTATGTTGCACTTTGGTGTATTGTGTTCCAGCCAATATCTCAATAGGAGGGCACCCCCCCCCCGGGGGAGTTTTCTTCTATTGTTGAGGATTAACAATTTACATTTCATATCCATTAACGAGGCATTCAAATGATAGTTGACGGTTGTGCAATAGTTTCCCATCCCGATCACGCGGAGGCAATGCTGCATTGATTCCAACGCATCACATTGGTCGGAGCTGCAGACAGAAACCCTCAGCGGTTCTTCTGCATATAAATAAGGAAAGTTCAGAACCGTGAGCAGATGGAATGAGAGTACTTATAAAATGGGGGTGGTGAGAAGTTCTCCCAAGAATGGCAAACCACTTTATTGGCCTTTTGAAATGGATGCCTTTTGTCAAGCCGACCCAGGGGGCTGCAATTATTGATCACTGCAGTGCGTCTGGTTGATGATGAACCTGCTATGAACTTAGAGAAATCTGTTGCCAAAGAAGTTGAAATGAGTACTTATGTTTCGTTTTCTCTCTCTCTCTCTCCCTCTCCCTCTCTCTCTCTCTCTCTCTCCCCCCCAACTTATATTGAGCTTAATCGCACAGCAACGAAAATTGTCGAGTGAGGGCGTCGTGCCGTTTCTGCTCCATTTCCACCTACGGAAGCCCCACAAGTACATAAAGCAGCGTTCAGCCTCCTATTAAGAGAAACTGTGCCTTGGTCTCCCCACTGGATCATACCTTTCTTTTTGTACGGATGTGATTGTATATCCATTTTATATACAAATAGAGGTCTGTAGCCCAAGAATTGACTGGTTATTTTTTAACATGGTGCCCGTGGGCACCAATGTGCTCCCTGAGCACCTTTCTTGGCACCTGCCGAGGTACCCTACCCCTCCGATATATATAATGTGAAACATTTCCTTGCCGGGAGCTGGGATTGCTTCAAAGCGAAGTGAGGGCCTCCAGCCACGGCCATCTTCATTTCGCATTAATGCACCTCTGGGCTCTGGGGCGTTCTTAGGAAATGAAGATGGCAGGCAAATGCTTTTCTCTGCAGCACTCCCAGCCACCAAGAAAAAGAAGTAGGAAGGGGAATAACAGGAAAAAGAGAGAGAAGGTTTGACTGGATGTTGTAGTCGGGTTTCGGTTGCTGGTTATCCACCAATCAAGGAACCTGTCTGGTTCATCGAGGATGAAGCCCTGTTTTGAATTAACAGCTGCCTTTTATATTTTCAAGAATGGGCGGGTCAACAAATGTCTGCTACTTTCTCCTTCCCAGTGATCCTAGGGACACCGAAACCCTCACATCAAATGGCAGAGCCCAGTCTGAATGTCTATAAAACCTTCTCCTACGTATCACCTTAAGATCCTGATTACAAAAACAGCTATCCAGATTTTCTTTTTTCCCCTATCTACCCACCCACCCACCCACACCAGGCCCCATCAGCCTGCTTTCTGTAACATTTTGCCTGATGAAGAGATCTTGAAAGCTTGCACATTTGTGTGTGTGTGTGTGTGTGTGCTTCTGAGTTGGCCTAATGGTATTACACTATACGGATTTTGGAATTTTTCTTATGGTCAACACAGCTGCCTTTACAGTCATGCCTTGGATTGAGAGCATAATTCGTTCCGGAAACATGCTTGTAATCCAAAACACTCTTATATCAAAACGAAATCCCCCCAAAAAAATTTGTACAGAGATTTGTAATTTAAGCCGTACTACCAGGGCCAGTGCAAGGCAGTTTGGTGCCCTAGGCAAGATCAGATATTTAGCGCCCCCCCTTCCCACTTGAGTCCTCCCTCCCTCCAGCCCTATGCTCCTGGTGCCCCCTTTAGCCCTGCGCCCTAGGCAGCTGCCTAGTTGGCCTAATGGTAGCCCTGCGTACTACAGTACTTATATTGCAAGATGTCGCTTGTATATCAAGTCAATTTTTAAAAAATAAATATTTAAAAATTTGCTTGTCTTGCAAAATGCTCTCAAACCAAGTGACTTGCAATCCAAGGTATTACTGCATTTCATTCTCTTTGTGGCTTATAACATTCCATTACCCCAAGCTAGCGATTATTACCCACAAGTAGAGGACCTCTAATGCTCAAAACCTGCTCCCTAGCCTACACAACAACACACAGGGCACGATTGCATGCATTCAAGGGAATATGCGTGGGGAGAAGCTACCGCTTCAGTTGACGTGAATGGGGAAGCCGCCCAGGTGTTGCACACAGTGGAGTTTGGGATGGGGCAGATGTGCAGCAGGAAAAAGTCAGTGGACAGCACATCAGATATTTCTAGGGCAGTGTTCTCCAACCTTGGGTCCCCAGATGTTTTTGGCATACAACTCCCAGCATGCCCCAGCCAGCTACACTGGCTGGGGCATGCTGGGAGTTGTAGGCCAAAAACATCTGGGGACCCAAGGTTGGAGAACACTGTTCTAGGGGCTGCTTCACAAAGCCCCTTCCTTTTGTAAAGGGTGGGAGGGAAATAAGTTGTGCATTTAGCAATTCTCATTAGGTCCAAGCTAATAATGAGTCACTTTTGTGTCCTATTTTCACTTTATATAATCCAAGGGGTGGGAAGGGAAGCAGGAGAGGCAGCAGTTCCTCTCTTGCGTGCTGATCAAAAGCGTTCAGCCTTCTGATTCATTTCAGCCCCCCCAGTTCATTCGTCTTGTTGAAAAGAAATCAAACTTCCAATCTTGTCAAGGTGCTGGAATAAATAGAGGCACAAGCCGATCGTGCATGAACACATCCACTGGAGCAAGTGAGCCTCAGGTACAGATGCACGAGAATTTTGTTTTGATTCCTTTTTGCCCCTGAATGCGAGAGCATTCTTTCAGGCAACTCTCGTATATTCGCGAGATTGCCATCATGTTTACAAAATGCATTTGTTAGGGAAATGCCCACTTTAAAAATGCACATTTGGGGGGGGGGGAGAGAAGAGAATGCATTTTCACAATTTAGTCGAAGGGGGGGAATGTATATGCATTTGGGTGCAGGTTTTAAGAAATGCACACCCAATGTGCACTTTCCCTATTTGAACAACATTCTGGCCCCCTTGCACTGGCTGCCTGTAAGTTTCTGAGCTGAACTCAAGGTACTGGTTCTGACCTATAAAGCCTTACATGGCTTGGGACCGCAATACCTGACAGAGCGCCTCTCCTGGCAACAACGTCCCCATACACTATGGATGTCATCTAAGGCCCAGGGAGGCTCAGAAGGCGGCAACAAGGGAGAGGGCCTTCTCAGTGGTGGCTCCCTAACTGTGGAATGATCTCCCTGACGAGGCCCACCTGGTGCCAACATTGTTAACCTGGCACCAGGTTAAGGCCTTCCGCTTCTCTCGGGCATTTTTATTTATTTATTATATTTATACCTCGCCTTTTTTCCTGCAAGGAACCCAAGGCGGCTTACATAACCCTCCTCCTCCTCTTCTCCATTTTATCCTCACAACAACCCTGTGAGGTAGGTTAGGCTGAGAGTCAGTGACTGGCCCAAAGTCACCCAGTGAGTTTCATGGCAGAGCGGGGACCAGAACCCGGATCTCCCAAGTCCCCAGTCCAACACTCTCACCACTACGCCACACTGGCTCATACGCTGGTCTTGAATTGAATCAAGTCGATTTTTCTTCTTGTTGATTGTTTAAAGTTATAGTTGTTGTATATAGTTTATAGTTGTTTATAGTTTAAAGTTAAAGTCGTTGTTGATTATTTAAAGTTATATTTAGATATATGTGTGTCTCTGTGTGTTGTATGTATATGGTTTTTATAATGCATTTTAATGGTTTTAATCTTTGTAAACTGCCCAGAGTGCTTCAGCTGTTGGATGGTATAGAAATCTGATAAATGAAATGAATGAGAATGAAAATGAAAACAAACCTTTGGGAAGAGGAACAAGGCAGGCTGAGCTTTGAGATGGAACATGGGGAAACTCAGTTAACTGATTCTCCCATCCCATCCATGAACCCGTTGTGGGTGCAAGTCGGCTATAGAAACATTCACCTCTGAAGCTTTTTGAGTCCCACAACTCTTAAGCATGTTTCTTTCATCATTGGGGGATCTTGGTGAGAGATTGGAAGTTACCAGAAGTTCACTACCACAGAGAGCCAGTGTGGCGTAGAGGTTAGAGTGTTGGACTGGGACTCGGGTGATCCGGGTTCTAGTCCCCGCTCGGCCATGAAACTCACTGGGTGACTTTGGACCAGTCACTGACTCTCAGCCTAACCTACCTCACAGGGTTGTTGTGAGGATAAAATGGAGAGGAGGAGGAGGATTATGTAAGCCGCCTTGGGCTCCTTGCAGGAAAAAAGGCAGGGTATAAATATAATAAATAAATAAATAAATAAATAGAGATTGAGAGAGAGAGAGAGAGAGAGATGCACTGTGATTTGTAGAAAGGCATGTTCTGAATTCTATCTTCTCCAGCTGCTAGTTGGGATTTGTATTCTTTTTTTTTTTGCAGTTAATAGAACAATGTGTTCTGAACTGTCACTTCTCTTGCTGAACTAGTCATCTTTCTAGTTAATGAAATTATATGTTCTGAATCTCCTTTTTCTCTTGTTAAGCTAGTCACTTTTTATGGTTTATTTTGTTCATTTCTGTTGATTTTTATTTGAATAGCAAGTGTGGCTCATAATATAAGTAAGGCTCACACAGTAATGTGCTATCTCTTTTTACCTGTAAACTGAAAACATTACAATAACTTATTTGAATTCTAAGATTGTTTGACACAGATCTAAGCCTGTGAAAAAAAACTGAGATGGCCAATTGATCTGGGTATCAAGCCAGACCTCTGTTTCTTTTTTGCATGGCTTAATCTGAACCACAGATCATCAGGGTGAAATTTTACTTTTTAAAGGCTGTCATCAATGAACGTGCCACTTTTCAGAGTGATACAAGCCAAGAAGGCATTTGGGATAGGCATTCTTGGGCCCACACCCCAGCAGCGGCCTGCTGCTAACAAGAACCCTGCGGAGTAGCTCTTCTTCACCATTGTATCTTGCCCATTCAGCCGCCTCTCACTCTGGCCCAGATGATAGCAGTGGTGAGAAGGAGCAGCAGATGGTTCAAATCCATCTGAAAGCATCGTCTTGAGTACAGACGGGCCCAGGTTCAAATCCATCTGAAAGCATCGTCTTGAGTACAGACGGGCCCAGGTTCAAATCCATCTGAAAGTATGCCTGAATAAATTAAAATACTATAAACGTGAGCCAAAGTATTGTCATGACCTCCAGGTATGCCTGGAACCTACATCAAGCCGGGAATGGGGTGCAACTACTGCAAAGGCCCTGTCTTTTGCAACTACATCGTTATCTCAGAGGACAGGGCTGGCATAAGACAGTGCTGACTTAGGATGGCCAATGGCCATGCTGTAGTCCAAAAGATCTGGTGGGCACCAGTGGGGGAAGGCTACCCTAAGGGGCAGTTTTTTTTTTCCGGCAAGGAGGTTGCGCTCATAATGCCTTAAGCACCTTTCAGTAAAACTAAACTAACAATGAATGAAGAGTTCAAATTGCATAGCAGGGAGGGAAAGAATTACCGTAACATATGCTGCAACTGGGCACCAAAGAGCCTTCAACATGCATATTATACAGGAAAGCAACCCAATCTGCTTTTCTTCTGGTGCATAAAAGAAAAATAAGTCTTTTTTCCCCCTGCTAACTATTTCAGGTTGATAAGACTTGCAGCGGGAATACAACCTTTGCAAAAGATGCAGGCAAAAAACAAACAACCACACTGGAGAGAAAGAGAATGAGCAGGATTTAAAAACATACAGGCAACTGTTGTCCATGCCTCAGTTATACCATGGTTGGACTACTCATCATCATCATCATCATCATCATCATCATCATCATCATCATCATCATCAGGCAATCACTCGTGACCGAGTAAGATTGTCTTCCAGGATAAAAATTTACAAAAAGGAGATTTTAAAAGGGGGAAATTCTAAAGAAAATTGTGCAGACTCTAGCGATGCACTCCTGCAGTGCACTCTACGTGGGGCTACCCTTGAATACTATCCGAAAGCTTCAGCTTGTGCAGAAGGTGGCAGCCAGGCTGTTGACTGGTGCATGAGATTGTGATTATATAACCCCAATACTAAAAGATCTGCACTAGTTGCCAATTATTTTCCGGGCTCAGTCCAAGAAGGTATTGGTTTTAAGCTTCAAGGGCTGGGGCATGCTGGGAGTTGTATGACTTTTCTCTGTCTAAACATGCATAGGGTTGCGCCCTAAAAATCAGTGTAGGAAGGTGGTATAGAAATACTAGAAAAATATAATAAGTGTAAATGCAGGAGGTGGGGAACCCACAAAAAAGAAAAAGAACCATATGACGCTTGATCTGTAGGACAGAATCTCTCTCTCTAAGTGGCTGCTCCCATCTTTCTCTCTCTTGTTATTCGGAAGAAGTCAGGGTGGTGGTGACATTCGGTTGAGTTCGGCACGGGTACGAGCTTCGGGTTCGGGGCTTGTTAAAGCCGGCCTCAAAGCTGAGGCGGGATTTCACAATTCCCCAAACTTTCCTCCAGCCTGGATGTTGATCCAGATTGGGGGAGAAACCCCCCCCCCTACCCTTTCCAAGCCAGTCTCTTAGGCCCTCCTGAGGTGGACAGGAAGGGGGCTGCAGCGAGGGGCAAATTCAGAGGGTGGGAATGGGGAGCCCATCCTCTCCGGCAGACCCACATGAGCTGGGCTCTGTACCCTCAGGATTTATCCCAGCAGCTTCTTTATACCCGTGATGTCGCCGATCCTGCAGCAGCCTGTTTAAAATTTTTTCGATCTAGTTCGATTCTCCTTCTCCCTGTTCACAGACCTGACACTCGATACAAAATAGAGCTGCGAATCAGAAAGATCTTTTGCTCGAGGCTGGAGAGAGAGGTCCCTTCTAAATCTGAATATCACAGACCCTAGCAAGCCCCCCATGTGCTTCAGCAAGAAGTTCTCACACAAAGAAATGTAGTAACAGTGATTGAAATGCAAAAAGCTAATGAAAAGCCTAAGTCAGCAGGTGCTGAATACTGTTCTAACTATGACTGAAAGGGAAGCCTGCAGTGCTCAGTATTATGTCCAATTGATTTTAAGGTAACCTTTTTTTTCTAACTCTAGTCTGAGAGGGAGAAGCCTCCACCAGAGAGAGACTCCAGCCAGACTTTTGTTGCATATGTATAGAGAGAGACTGCTGTTTTTTGAATCTCAAATGCAATGCATAGAGGCACTTTGCATAGAGGCACTTTGCATATGCAAGCTGTTTTTTGAATCTCAAAGAAATAACCTGTATTACATGTTATTTACAGCTCTGGCTCACAGAGAGCTCAAGATCTCTTTGTGATGGGAATGATCTTCATTTTAGTTCACAATGGATCGTTAATTATGCTGTGTGATCCGATCCCCCAACCATGGTTTGCTGCCGAACAAAGAAAACAGGTCAAAGTGAGAGAATTCTGGGAACTGATTTGGGGAGATATTTGGGGGGCCACCTTTCCTAATCTGCTGCCCTCCAGATGCATCGGACTACAAATCCCATCACCCCCGGCCAATGGCTTTGCTGACTGGAAATGATGGGAATTGCAGACCAACGCTTCCGGGGGGGGGCAGATTGGGAGAGGTTGATCTGCGCATTCAGGAGACGTCTCAAGTGTATTATTGGGCAAAATCCACAAAGGAGAATTTGGAAGGAAAACTCTTAGGAGCAACAAGGACATTTAAACACCCATCCCTTTTCTCTGTGTAGATATAGCATCAGAGAGTGTGAGTGCTGGGCCGGGACCTTTGTTCGAGGTACAGCTGTTAATTCACCTACTTGTTACATTTATGTCCCACCTTTCCTCCACGGAGCCTAAGCCAGGAGACACGATTCTCTTCTTCCTCCTCCTCCTCTCCATGTTATCCTCAAAACAACCCCGTGAGGTAGGTTAAGCGGAGAATCAATTACTGGCCGAAAGTCACCCAGTGAGCTTCACGGCCAAGTGGGGACTAGAACCCGGATCTCCGAGTCCCAGTCCAACACTCTCACCACTACACCATGCTGGCTCTCACCTAAGCTATGATCTTCCTGGTCTTAAATAAACACACCAGTAGCTCTGATACCCCACCTCCAGAAATCTGTAATACAGGATTATCATCAAATGAAGTACAGTTTAGATGGAGCGTCATGGGAATATCTCTTAAGAGTGCAACCCTATGCATGTTTAGACAGAAAAAAGGCCTATAACTCCCAGCATGCCCCAGCCAGCTATGCTGGTTGGGGCATGCTGGGAGTTGTAGGCCTTCTTTTCCTGTCTAAACATCCATAGGATTGCACCATTATTCTCTTAACCCACCAGCTCCTAAGGTGCTGACCATGTTCCCCCCCCATTCAGATTCTCTTTTTCTTTCTTCTTTTTAATAAAGGCCATAATGGAATCCCAAGATGTGCCGAATGCGCAAAGTCGCATAAATTTACATTTCCCTTTCTCTCTCCCCGATTCCCCATATAGTCTAGGATTCATTCAACACACCACTCGAAGATATTTACGGCAGCCGACTGCCTCTGCCTGAGTCGAAACTCATGCAGGCAAGTGTCAGGGCCCTTTAACTAACTGTGAGCGCAACACGGACGGAGGTAATAAATTTAGCACTAAGTGGGATCTTGCTTGCCATTTCTCGACACTAAGAGACGATATACGACGGGGAGGAAATGTTTCCACCAGCCCCCCCCCCCGATGAATTTCAAAAGGCAGAACAGAATGAAAGTTCATAGTTGTTTCTGAAGGACTGGGGGGGGAAAGCTTTATTCAGAATTTGAGAGCCAGTGAGTGATTCATTTTTTGTTTTGTTTCTTGCTTATGTGTCCTTTTCCTTTATCACAGCTCGTTCCATCTTTAAAAAAAAGAAAAGCAAAAAACAAGAATCTATTTATATAGAAGATAGTACCAAAGATTCCAGCACACTTTACCTGTACACAGAACTGGGCAGTGGGTTTTTGATGCAGATAAGAAACAAGCTTGAGTTTCAGTGGTTTCCATTAGTTTCTACGGGAGAAATTGGCTGCAATTTTGGGACACAACTGAAGGAAGACAGTAGCACATGTAAAAACTACATTTCCCAGGGGCTACTTGTGCCTGGGATACCATGCAGAGGAGGAGGGACTTCCCCCCCTTACCGTTGCTGGAACATGGCAGCCCCAAATACAAGTGAATGGCGCAAGCACCCATTCTGAACCCGTGGGAACGCCGACCCGGAGAAAAGAGGAGGAGGAGGAGGAGGAGGGACTAGGGATTCAGGATCCCAGGGTTAGACATCAAATGAGAATGGAGGAGCAGCGTAGGGTGGTGTGCCAATCAAAGCGATCTGCTGCCCAAGGGACTCCTCAAGGAAAGGATCTGCCACCAGTGAGTGCCGCGAAGGCAGGGCTTGTTTAGCACGCTTAGCCTGAACGGGAGGGTTGTAACAATTTCCCAATACTTTGGTACAGTGTTCTCTAACCTTGGGTCCCCCAGATGTTTTTGGCCTACAACTCCCAGCATGCCCCAGCCAGCTATGCTGGCTGGCATGCTGGGAGTTGTAGACCAAAAACATCTGGAGACCTTCCAAGGTTGGAGAACACTGCTTTGGTGTCTCTCTCTCTCTCCCCAACTTGCCACCTTAGATTAAGCAGCCGGTTTTCTCAGCTGCTAAGAGAGCTTGACGCTTTTGTAGTCATTGTTTGTAACACAACCTACTGCGTAGCCTGAAACAAGACTGGTTCACTTGTGCCTTTCTTACATCATAAAAGCCAATTGTTTACGGATCAGTGACTTGTCGGTGGCGGGTGGCCGGGTGGCTTGGACACTAGGACTGACAGGAGCTGTAGGCCAAAACATCGAAGCGGGCCGCAGCAAGTTGCCCACCTTGGGGGTTAAGGGGACTTGCATGGGCTTTGCCAGCCCAAGTTCCCCGCTACGGGATCACAGAAGGACAACCTCCAAACCTAGAACTGAGAGTCGCTGCATTCCAAGCCACACTCTGTACCCCTACTCCTCTGGAACAGGAAATGTATTTCTACTCTAATCGGTCATCCTCCAAGTATTCTCCACCATGTCTCTGTTCGAACCCTCACATGCCCAAGTTACCCCATGTCATTTACGTTCCAAGCTTGGCCAGTTATGTCTAGGCCTCCAATGCCACCTGCCAAATCCCTAACATCCCTCCCCGGTCCCATCTTTGGCAACAGCAACCTCCGTTGTCATCTTTCTCCGTCTCCTTATGCTAGTACGATAGCCGCCTGTCCAAACTTAATTGGGTTCATCGAACCAGCTTCTTCATTCTGTATCAGAGGAGTCCTGTATTTGGTCAGCTCTCATCTTCTGTCATAAAAGCTGACATTGTTTGATTCAAGACTTAGGCTGTGCCCAACAACCGCTCAGAAGTGGATAAAAGGTAGATCTGAATGTACTGGTAAATCTCTGGGCGATCTTGCAGAGGATCAGCAAGGATTTCCGACTCGCAATTGTTTAACAACGGCGGCAACCTACTGCCTCCACCCACACACCTTAAATTATACTGCTGAAATGAAGAAAGC
The DNA here is from genome assembly GCA_021292165.1 of Shinisaurus crocodilurus. Lineage (NCBI taxonomy): Eukaryota > Metazoa > Chordata > Lepidosauria > Squamata > Shinisauridae > Shinisaurus > Shinisaurus crocodilurus. The sequence goes on from JAHFWL010000402.1 coordinate 91,434, forward strand.
TTGTGGGGTGGTGACCTAGAGTGCGGCTCTTCTGTGCCAGGACTGCGAGCTCTGTTCAGTTCTCAGGGCCGGCGCTACCGCTAGGCCAACTAGGCGGTTGCCTAGGGCGCGCGGCTGAAGAGGGCGCGCGGCTGAAGAGGGCGCGCGGCTGAAGAGGGCGCGCGGCTGAAGAGGGCGCGCGGCTGAAGAGGGCGCGCGGCTGAAGAGGGCGCGCGGCTGAAGAGGGCGCGAAACGCTGCGCTCCTCTTCGCTGCCGCTGCGCCGTCCCCGCCAGGCCTCCGCCTCCCCCGCCAGGCCTCCGCCTCCCCACCCTCCTGCCTGCCGCCGCCGCGCCTCCGCCCACCCGCTCGCTCGCCCGCTCGCCCGCCGCTGCGCCTCCCACCGCCATCGCCACCCCCCCAACCCCCCCGTCACCCCCCCGTCACCTACCTTCGTTGCAGCAGCCGCAGCAGCAGCAGCCGCCGCCGCCGCAGCCAGGGCGGGGGGGGGGGGGAAGGTAGGTTGGTGGTGGCGGCGCAGGGTTGTTGTTTTTTTGCTTTGGAGAGGGGGGGGGGCGCTAACTATTTTTTCGCCTGGGGCGCCAAACTGCCCTGCACCGGTCCTGTCAGTTCTGGCACTCAAAACAGCATTCCTGGGTTCAAAATTCTTTAATGCTTCGGGTGTGTCTTTTGCACCAGGTCCCCATCGGGGGGTATCGGGTTCCCAGGTAGGAGGTCGGTGATCCGCGGAGACCCGATGCACCTGCTTTGGGCTCCGCGGGAGCGGCCTGCTGCGCCACTCACTGGACTTCTGGGTTTCCCGGCGGGCTGCTGTTTATGGAGAAAATGCCCGAAGATATATTCAAAAGCGGCCGCAAGTTGTGCAAATTGCGACCACTTTGGGCGTATCTTAAAGGCATTTCTATTTCTTATATTTATTAGTATAACTATTCTTATATTTATTAATATAACTATTCTTATATTTATTAACATAAATATTTCTTATATTTATTAATATATTAATTTTCGACATAAACAGCAGCCCGCCGGGAAACCCAGAACAGTTGGCTTCCCCGGCTTTACTCGGGAGAGCACAGTCGAGTCAGGGAAGAGGTAAGCGGGACGGAGCTTGGGGCGGGGGTGGTGGTGTTGAGCTCGGCTGGCCTGCCAGATTTCCACACACACACCCCCCCGAATGAAATCCTCACACATCCCTACTTCCAGGAAAAACCAAAGTAGATCCTGTTAGCCTGCAATCGCTAATATCCCCTTGGTCTTAGTGAATTGCACAACTTCCCTGTGGTGCACCTTATATTATACATTATATTTATATTTATGATATTTATACCCCACCTTTTTTCCTGCAAGGAGCCCAAGGCGGCTTACATAATCCTCCTCCTCCTCTTCTCCATTTTATCCTCATAACAACCCGGTGAGGTAGGTTAGGCTGAGAGTCAGTGACTGGCCCAGTGAGTTTCATGGCCGAGCGGGGACTAGAACCCGGATCTCCCGAGTCCCAGTCCAACACTCTCGCCACTACGCCACACTGTCTCTAGATCTGCCATCCATGCTTACAGGTGTCAGTAGGTTGCACATGTACACACTTGTGCATCGGAGTGCACATGTGCGCAAGGGCGTGTGGTAAAAGCATTTGCGTATGGAGGGCCCAGTTCCTCTTTACCCGGGGGCATTGAACCTCTTTCAGCCTGAGGCCTGTATTCCAATTTGGAGCAGCTCTTGGGGGGTCACATTCCAGTCGTGGGCAGGGTGAAAAGCAAAAGGGGACAGGCCCCAAATACCAGCACGCGGTAGCTTAAAGTTCTTAAGTGCCAGCAACTAAGGCTTAGAAGACGTAGTTCAACTTTTTAGAATGGAGGGGAAAGCTGCAGAAACCACCCAATGATCAGATGTGAGAACGGGTTGTGGGGCAAGAGGAGGGGGCTGTAGCCACTTGGGGACTCCTGGAGTGCTGGATTGGGACCCCAGGAAGGCCAGATTTGGCTCCAGGTCTGAGGTTCTCTGCTCCTGCGGGGTCTAGATGTGGTGAGGAGGTGAGAGAGAGAGAGAGAGAGAGAGAGAGAGAGAGAGAGAGCACAAGTTCATGTCCCTCTCCCACGCTTCACCTTGTACCTAACCTACATGTAGAGGTGCAGTGTGACCTCAACCATAGAATAGCCTAAACACAGGACACATTTTCCTTTAGGGACCGGTATACTTCTTAATAAACATGCACACTTGAACATTGACTCATTCAGCATTAGCAGCAATACAACCCGGAGGCAATTTCATCCAAAGCCCTTGTACTAATGTCGCATCGCCAAGAGGAAAGATTTCTCGCTGGTGTCATTAGCTGCTACGTGGTGTCCTGGTGTATTTTTCAGTGTGCTGAACATGTTCCAAGTGCTTTGAGAGGAATGCAATGGGAAGTCTGGCCGCACATGTCCTAGTTCTCCTTTCTCAACCCCCACCCCCCCGCCCCCCTGACCAAAATGGACTGCCATCTCTGGAAGCAAACAAATGGAGCATTGACCACTTACAAAGGAAAATGTTTAACTTGTGGACTTTGTAGAAATACCGACCACAATCCTGTGCAGAGTTTAAACAGCCTTGAACCCACTGATTTCACTGGGATTATTAAGCATCCCGCTTTTATAAATAAATAAATAAATACATACATACATATTTATTTATTTAATAAATCGCCCATCTGGCCGGGTGACCGGCCAGATGGGCGATTAATAAATATAATAAATAAATAAAATAAAAATAAAATAAATAAATATTCTTTAATTGCCGATCTTGTGCAAGTGCGCACGATTTGCAAGTCCACCTTTCCACTATGTGGCCTTGCAGGAGGCATATTATTCCTGCCTTGTAAATATCCTTCTTAGGTTCATCCTCTCCCCACTACAGTCATGCCTTGGATTGAGAGCATAATTTGTTCCGGAAACGTGCTTGTAATCCAAAACACTCTTATATCAAAACGAAATCCCCCCAAAAAAATTTGTACAGAGATTTTTCATTTAAGCCGTACTACAGTACTTGTCTTGCAAGACGTCGCTTGTATATCCAGTTGAAAAAAATTAAATAAATATTTAAAAATTTGCTTGTCTTGCAAAACGCTCTCAAACCAAGTTACTCTCAAACCAAGGTATTACTGTATGGAATATGGCTCTTCTGGGCTAAATGACAAGAGGGGGAATATGCTTCTGTGGGGCTATATAGCGGGCAGGCAGACTTGCAATCATGTGCACTCGTGGAAGATCACCAATATATATTTTTTAAAAATTAGGACACCATGTGCACACATTTCAAGATCCCTCCCCCCATGAATTGCCACCATTAAGCCCCACCCCAGGAATCCGCCTATTGGCTTGACTCGCTATAGATCAAGTGGATGCCAGCAAGGGGGAAAGGAACAAAATCCGCAGGGCTGAAACAGAAATATCCATCACATTTTCATCCGCCAAATGGAATTGTCATACATCCCCAGGAAATTCATTCAGTTTGCATTTTCATCAGAACTTACCTAGTTTCAAACTACCATGTAAATAATCAAGACTCGGTTCTCCTTCAAAATTTACACGTCTCTGAATTTTGCAGTGGAGTTCTGCAATTAAAAAAAATGCAGATAAAATGCATATTTAAGGGGAAACAATATTAAAATGCATTATATTACGAAAATTACTTGCAAAAATGCATACAAAAATTCATGCATTAGAGAAATGTGCACAAGAACGCTCATGAATTTTCATGCAAACTTTAAATTCTCAGTGTTCCGGATGAATTGAAGACTGGAGAAATTCGTAACATGCAAGATGATCTGAACTTAAGAGTGGAAAAATAAGAAACCAAGAGAAACCAAAACTGAGAGCTTCGACCATCCCTACATGGCTACCCTAGGTATTACTCACATGGAATTCTGCTGGCATCCTGTCCTTATTGCCATCTCAGTGACTGCTTTTTTCAAAAGCCATGGAAAATACCTCTCAAGTGTCCTGCTTTGACTGAAGCAGACTCTGAATAATAGGGCAATCCAGAAAGCGAAGTCACAACACAGGCAAATAGTCAGCCACCAAGGTTTCAGTCAGGTAAGGAGCAGACAGGCAGGAGCAGTCAAAGTACAAGCAGATGTCAAAAACATGGTTGAGCAGTCAGGTACATACACAATCCAGAAGTAGGACCAAGTAGGAGTCCAAGGGAAAGGAGCAGGGCTTTTTTTCTGGTGGAACTCACCGGAACTGAGTTCCAGCACCTTTTCTTCTATTAATTGCATTACAATTTAATCGCCATCTACTCCCGAGGAAATGTAATCCAAGAGTTCCGGTACCCTTTTCTCCAGAAAAAAAGCACTGGAAAGGAGCACAGAGCATCTATCAGCAAGACAAGGTCTGGGAAACCAGGTAGCAGGAGGTGGAGAATGGTATTGTTATTACCATTACCAGCACCAGCTAGGCGTACCCTGAAGGTTTTTAACAACAGAGCCTTCTGAGCCCCACCCAAGGCTCAGCTGCAGTCCATTAGAGCAGTTTTCTCCAACCTTGGGTCCCCAGATGTTTTTGGCCTACAACTCCCAGTATGACCCAACCAGCTATGCTGGCTGGGGCATGCTGGGAGTTGTAGGCCAAAAACATCTGGGGGCCCAAGGTTGGAGAACACTGCATTAGAGCTCCCTGTCAGAACCCTACTTCTGAGGAGTCACTTTCTCTTGAGGAGCCCTTTTCAGCAAGTGAACACTCCCTCCTCACAGGAGCCCTCTTGGCCTGATGCTTGAGGTGATGATGTTCCCGGGGATCAGGGAGTTGCTCAGCCTCCTGGCAGGGCTGGACCTGCAGCCATCTCCCCCGGGGGGTCCAGGCTCCTCCTGGTCCTCTGCCATGGATGGCTCAATGGCATCCATCTCTGGGAGCCGAAATTCTTCCTCAGAGGACAAGTCCCCCCAGCAGAGGCATGACATCTACCCCCTTTGGGTTCATTCAAAGTAGTTTCAAAATTCTTTCAATCTCAGCATTGGGTGAAAAGCTATCCTTGGAGTCAGCTCAGGGCCTACCATTTGACCCCATGTTCTCCTTCACCCCCACTCTTTTCCAGTTTTGCACTCATGAATCAGAGGACAGAATCGCACATGAAATTCCGGAACAATCCACAGGGAAAAGCAGATCCCATCTTAGCTTTCTGAGCCTCCTGAATGTCTCTTGCTGGTGTGAAAGTTAAACCTTGCTAAGGGACGAGTCATCCAGATTACTCTGAACTTGAATAGAGGGTTTAATTAGTTTTATTTTTTAAAAAAAAAAATCGAGGAACATGGTACAGTGTTCAGAATTTCATTTTGTTTAGTGTCAATAAATACAGTGGGGTTACAAAGGGAATGCACCCATTTAATACAGTCATGCCTTGGATTGAGAGCGTAATTCGTTCCGGAAATGTGCTTGTAATCCAAAACACTCTTATATCAAAACGAAATCCTCCCAAAAAGATTTGTACAGAGATTTTTAATTTAAGCCGTAGTACAGTGCTTGTATTGCAAGACGTCGCTTGTAAATCAAGTCAAAAAAATTTTTAAATAAATATTTAAACATTTGCTTGTCTTGCAAAACGCTCTCAAACCAAGTTACTTGCAATCCAAGGTATCACTGTACACATAACCTTCACTACCACAGATCTGAAGAATTTATGCGATCTTTTTTTTTTACAGGGAAATGTTTCAGAGAGATTGACATTTCCATATAATTCTTCGCTGTTTAACTCATTCTTGTGGGGAAGATTGCATGCTCCATCCTATGAACAGTTATGAAAATTCTATAGCAAATTGTCACCACATAGTGACATTTCCCTGTAAACCTTAGCATATAACATCACCCTAAGAGCCAATACACAATGGATTGTTTCCAGCAGACCCATTGAAATCAATGGGACTTTAATCATATTTCATTCATGTCCCATAGATTTCAGTGGGTCTCCTGTAAGTATGACTAAATCTGAAACTAGCCCAATAGATTTATCACCCACTTGAAAAAAGTCTGGCTTCCAGTTCTGTCTGGGTATGATCATTATGGTACACTATGACATCACAGCAGTATCATGTAGCCAATCAGATCTGGCTACACAATAATACTATGAAGCCAATTTGGAGTGAGGGCAATGCTTCCTTCCCTTACTCTGACTGGGCAAACACTTGCAAAAGCTTTTGTGAAAACTGAAAAGCACATCATTTCAGCTCAATCCTCAGACCCTTATGTTCTTAAAATCCAATGGAACAGCCTTCCCCAACCTGGTGGTGCCCCCCCCCCCCAAATGTGTTGAACTACAACATAGCTGGCTGGGGGATTCTGGGAACACATCTGGAGGGCACCAGATTGGGGAAGGCTGCAACTGAAGCCCTATGGAAATAGATGGGAGTGAAAAAGGTGATATATCCCTGCTCTGGAAAGATGTCAATTCATTTCGTGGACACAGTACCACTTCAGGGTACAGGTGGCTGTTGTTTACGGTTTACATGTCTGAGAATGCTCCAAGATGGTAGGATGGGAGACTGCTTATAGAAAAACAGCATGCCAGGAAGAATACCTGTTCTCCCTGATTTATTTATTTATTTATTACATTTTATACCCCACCTTTTTTCCTGCAAGGAACTCAAGGTGGCTTACATAATCCTCCTCCTCCTCCTCTCCATTTGATCCTCACAACAACCCTGTGATGGGCTCATTTCCCATGCTGTGCTGCTGTCTGGGTTTTCCCCTCTAACATTTACCCTCTGATGGGCACATTGGAGTGAGTGTCAGGCTGCATGTGCTGCTCTGCCTTGCTGCAAGATAGTTATGTTAGAACCCGGGGTCATCCCATCATGAAGCTGCATGGCAGAGGAGTCAAGAGAGATGAAAGGGAAGACTTCACACAAGTGCGTGGTTCATCTATGGCAGGGGTCTTCAAACTAAGGCCCGCGGGCCACATCCGGCCCGCCTTGCCTTTTTATCCGGCCCGGCGGCCGATCGGCGGAAGCAGACTTTTTTTTAAACTCTTTCGCTTCAAGCGCCGATTCTTTTGTCGAGTATGCTCATTTGTGTGATGGCAAAAACAAAAGTATATTCATGTTAGGCATGAAACAATTGTGCAACTATACATGTAAATACCACCAGCCCTGCCAGGAGTATTCATTAATATTCCCCCTTCTTCCTTCCCCATTCCTTTTTCCTGGTGTGTCGTGTCTTTTTAGATTGTAAGCCTGTCGGCAGGGACTGTCTTGTTAATTGCTGTAAACTGTCCAGAGAGCTTCAGCTATTGGGCAGCATAAAAATGAAATAAATAAATAAATAAATAAATAAATAAAATAACTTTCCATTTAAGGGGGAAAAATTCACCCCTATCAAGTAAAAAAAAAAAAGGGACCCGGGTCCTTTTTTTTTTTACTTGATCCAGTCATTCATATTTTTTTCAAACTATAGTCCGGCCCCCCAACAATCTGAGGGACAATGAACTGGCCCCCTGTTTAAAAAGTTTGAGGACCCCTGATCTATGGAATCTGCTTACAGAAGAACGTAGAGATGGCCACCAACTTGGGACAAGCTTTAGAAGGGAGGTAGAAAAATTCCGGAAGGATAAGACTATCAATGGCTACTAGTCATAATGGCTATATATTTCCTCCAGTATCAGGCAGCGTGCCCCTCATGTCCTGCTTCTGGGCTTTGCAGAAGCGTCTGGCTCGCCACTGCAGGAACAGAATGCTGGCCTAGATAGGACTTTGGTCTGAGGCTCTTCTTTCTGTTCTTACACTTCTATGGCTTGTTCTTAATAAAAGGGAAACTGTTCATCATCAATCTACCTTTCTCTTCCGAGTGCAGAACCGAGAGCAGAACCTGTTGGGGCAAGGAAGGCGGAGTAAAGTACTCCAACCTTGGGACCCACAGGCCAAGAGGAAACACCCACCTTGAAGTGGTACGGTCTAGGACAGTGTCCTCCAACCTTGGGTCCCCAGATGTTTTTGGCCTACAACTCCCAGCATGCCCCAGCCAGTATAGCTGGCTGGGGCATGCTGGGAGTTGTAGCCCAAAAAAACCTGGGGACCCAAGGTTGGAGAACACTGGTCTAGGAAAAAAGGTTCCCCCCCTTAGATCTGCTGAATTTATAATCTGGGTCTGACATTCATTCAGTGAGCCATGCATGGACACCAAGAACTAATCTCTCTGTGCACTAGCCACTGTTTGGCCTATCAAGAGTATTAATGCTTTCCAATAAATTATCAGCAGCTTGCTTTTGAACTCTGTTTCATCCTTGTAGTGACGACAGCAGTTCAACGGACAATTCAGAATCAATGAAGACAAAAGACAAAAGCAGCCCGAAAGCCATTTCTCACCTAGTGAGAGTCAAATGTGCTAAAAGGCAAGGAAGCGCACAGAAGTGGGAAACCTCGGCAAAACAGCACGGAAGTGAGAGATGGCTCCAGGCAGTGGAAGGAGACACAATGTATTTCGCTTTCATTCAATTAGGAACAGCACAGGTTTTTAAAATAACAATTCAGGACAGCATCATTTGTGAGCCTGCAAATGGAATGTTTCACTTTCCTTCTGGACTTGTACAGGAGAGGGTGCAGGGTGGCCATTGTTCCATGGCAGAGCACCTGCTCTGCATACAGAAGGCCCCAGGTTGGATCCCTGGTGTCGATCCCAGTTAAGAAGGTTCAGGTAGCACAACGGTGGGGAGCCTGTGGACTGATGACGAGCAAATGCAGCCCTCAGCATAGTTTCATTTGGCCTACAGCAGTGTTCTCCAACCTTGGGTACCCAGATGTTTTTGGCCTACAACTCCCAGCATGCCCCAGCCAGTTTTAGGCCAAAAAACATCTGAGGACCCAAGGTTGGAGAACACTGGCCTACAGAGAGATGGGGTCACACACACACACACACACACACACACACACACACACCGGCGTCAGCACATCCCTAATTAGAGATGGAAGTCCATGAGCTGGCTCAACTCACACAACAGCGAGTCGGCCCCAGTGTGGGGCTAACAAACTGAATCTAGGGGGCCAAAGGGTGAAAATCCGCTGGATTTTCACCCGCTATCAGATTCCTCACACATCCCTACATAGAGCACAATCCTATGCATGCCTACTCAGAAGTATGCCCCACTGAGTTCAATGGGACTCACTCCCAGAATTCAAGAATTCTGAGACCAGGTAATTTGAGTATCAGAAATGAGCTGAGCTCACAGTCCTTCCAAATTAAAATAAATAATATATCACTCAAAATCTGGCCCTCTGGGGTTATCCAGAGGGCCTCACCCCCTTTCCCACAACCACTAATCCTTGGGTGGTTTCCCAGCTTTTCTGTAGCCCCCCCCCCCTTCTAAAAGGTTTTAATGCCTCTCATAATACAGTAATGCCTCGGATTGCGAGCATAATTCATTCCGGAACCGTGCTTGTAATCCAAAACACTCTTATATCAAAGAGAGTCTCTGGCGGGCGTGAGCGGGGCCGATTTCAGCCCGCTATGCCCGCTTGAGGGGAGCGGTTACATCCCTACGACTACTTGTATTGCAAGGCCTTGCTTGTTTATCAAGTCAAAATTTATTTTAAAAATTTGCCTGTCTTGCAAAACACTCTCAGACCAAGTTACTTGCAATCCAAGGTATTACTGACAGTATGAGCTTTCTACTAAAATATGCTGGTGTTTTGTTGTCATTGTTGTTATTTTGGACCTCCCCTTTTGCCTCCGGCCCTGTCCACCACGGGAATGGGTCCCTGGCAGTTCCTTCAAAATGGAATTCGGGCTGAAAGGTGTTCTGCATCTTCGTCTTAATAGGGGGGGAAAATTCAGAACGGCAACACAGTAAGAAGGCTGTGGTTGCTGTACTCAGAAACAACTGGTGATGTGTAGTGGTTTGCATGCAAGCTATTTCCATCTGCTGCTAAGCAGACCTCTTCATTCGCAACCTCAGGCTTCTGTAACTGGAAGCGTGGGGAAGAAAAGGTCTCTGGTCACGAGAGCCCGCAAGAGCATCGGAATGCAGCTAGTTCTGGGCTACTGAGACGGCATAATAATGCGTGCGCTATGAGAAGCAGCTGAGCAAGCAGTTAACCACTGAAATGGAGTACTGCCGTAATGTACTGAACAGGGTCATCGCTGTAGTAAAATTCTTGTGTGAAAGAGGACTAGCATTTTGTGGTAACACTGATGTTTTGGGGGACACACGCTAATGGTAACTTTCTAGGAATGTTGGAGTTAATGTCTCAATTCAATCCGTTCCTTCAGGAACATAGTTCAAACTACGGCATCAAGGGAAGATCCCTTGCCTCTCCTGGACATGGATAGCTTGGCCACAGTGGTACAGGCAGGGATGGGGACTCGGACTCGAGGACTCGACTCGTGAGTCGGACTGAGTCCCCCCTCTGACTCGACTCGGACTTGAGTCCCAATATTATAAATGGGACTCGAGACCAAGGACTCTTCAACATCCCTGGGCTGTGCCAGAAGGAGTGGAGAGGAGCGTGATTGCTGGCGAAGAGCACATGGAAGCGAGGTGTGCCGCTGCTCGGCCACTATGGACGGCTACCAGGAGCGCAGCCCCAACAGTGTGTCAAGATTTATTTTGATGGATGTGTTGCGTACTTGGGAGAGGCAGAAGAAGGACCTGAGATTACTCTGTGTGGCTGCTCTGAGTGTGTTTCTGGTTCCAGCAAGTTCATCATCAGTGGAGCGGGTGTTCAGTGAGGGTGGAATTGTGATGAGATCTCACCATTCCAGAATGGGGGCCAAACATTTAGAAAAAATCATGTTCCTCAAATGCAACATGGATAAGTTTTAGGAAGTACAGCAAGTTTATTTTTTAAAATCATTTTTCTAAAATGCAACCTTTCAGACATTTTGGGTTTGGGTGCCTCTGCCTGCCTGTCTGGGGTTCCCAGCCTCCTCTGCCTGCCTGGTCTCTTCTTGACCAGTTCAACAGTTGAATTGTCCAAGACAAAGGCCTCTGCCTGCCTGCTTTGGGGTTCCCTGCCTCCTCTGCCTGCCTGGTTATTTTGGGTTTTTCTGCCTGGTCTGTTCTTGCCAAAATCAGTTGCAGAGTTTTGAAATAAAAAGGCACACTTGTGCCTAGAATTTATTTAAACCACACATCTGAAGTAGCCTTATTTTGTTGGGGGAAAAACCCATTGATTTTAATAGGGACTCGTGGAGTCAGCTTTGGGAGTGACTCGTGACTCGTGAGTCACCATTTTGGACCAAGGACTCGGACTCGGGTCCAAAGACTCGTGACTCGAGACCAAGGACTCTTCAACATCCCTGGGTACAGGCGCTATTAACCTCAAGACTGGATTACTGCAATGCACTCTATGTGGAGCTGCCCTTAAGGCTGTTCCAGAAGCTGGAGCTAGTGGAGCATGAAGCAGCTCGGCTGTTGTTGGGAACTGCCCCCTTTCAGCATGCAACTCCTTTGCTCAGGGAACTGCACTAGCTGCCTATTTGCTACTGGGGCCAGGTTGAAGGTTCTGGTACTAGTGTACAAAGCCCTAAACAATTTGGAACCAGGATACCCGAGAGAGCGCCTTCTCCCTTAACAACTTGTGCAGTCACTGAGGTCATCAGAGGACATTCTCCTGGTGGTTCTACATGGACCTATGGCCTGATTGGAGTCCACCAGGAGAAGAGCCTTCAGTGTGGTGGCTCCACTTCTATGGAACTCCCAGCCTCTGGAAGTCAGGCAGGCTTCAGCACTGTGTTGTTTTTGGTGCCTGCTGAAGATGTCTTTGTTCCGGGAGGCCTTTCCTGCTGACCAGCCATGGTTTTAAACGTTCTCCCGTTTTTAATGTATTGTTTTTATTCTTTTTATCTGTTTTATTGTTCACCGCTCCAGAATCTGTCTAGATAAGGAGCGGTATACAAATGCTGCAAATAAATACATAAATAAGATGAAAAATATTTCTTACCTATCAAAAATAGTGTGTGAAGAACTAATACAAATTATGGGGAAGAAAGTCATTAACAGTATTGTGCAAGAAACCAAAGAGGCTAAATAATTCTCTTTGATTACACAGACCCTACACTGCTTGTTCCCTTGTTCACCAATTAGCATTTATTTTCCGCTATTTTCATTCCAGAGAGGTTAAAGAGAGAGATTTCCTTCCGCTGCTTACTATTACCAGCCATGCAGGGGAATGAATCTCTATTTAAAGAAGTGTAGGATGTACTGGAAAAAAACAAACTCAAATTAAGTGCCCGCAGAGGCCTGTCATTTGACAATGCCAGCAACATGGCTGGTAAATATAATGGTCTTCCAGCTCACCTTAAGAAGAAGAAGAAATTTGCTCAGTTTGTACCTTGTGGAGCTCTCTCCCTGAACTTAGTTGGTGCTTGTGCCATCAAATTATGCACGGAAGCTATAGACATCCCCCACACCTCCATATCTACAGAGAATGTATTCTTTTCTGCATCACCACGTAGATGGAACATTCTGACTGAGAACCTCAAATCCGATGACAGCAAGAAACTTTTGCACTTAAAACGTTTGCGTCAAACAAGGTGGTGTTCTCACCATGAGTCAGTCAGAGCATTATCCCTTAATTATGACAAGATATTGGAGGTTACGAGCAGGAGTGAAGAAGAAGAAAAAAGCCGATGCCCAAAGGGAAGCAGCTTCTCTTCTTTAGCAAACTTGCGTCAGTGTTTGTGTGCGTTTTGGGGTACAGTTTTTGAGTGATTTAATGGACTGAGTGAAGAGCTGCAAAAACCTGGATTGGACTTACTTTGCAGATGATAACTGATCTCCTTACTTCAAGGGTTTGTGTCTGATCTAGGATATAAATCTGAAATATTTGAAGAAAATGCCAAAGAGTTGAGTGAAGTGATAGCAAAAGACTACAGCAGAGTGAAAAAATGAATTGCGGACTTGGGTGCTTTACCTACACTTTCACTGAAAAGAGAGTTTCAAGCAGGAACCGTTTATGTTATTATGCTCCGGCTCCCAACAGAACTGTGCATTTTTTATATGGGTTGGCTCTTTGATATGAACTTACCAAAAATTCACAAGTTTCTTCATGAATGGGATGGAAAGAACCTGAGGATTCCCACCCTCCCAACTGAATGTAGGAGAAAGCAAAACTGAGATTCGCCCACCACTGTTTACCATCTCTATGAGAAGTGGGCCCTTGGATGCACTGAACGAGGAATTTGGGACAGAGGCCACTTGGCCTTCATGGGACAAAGATCATATAGCAATGAAAGGTCCAAAAGGCGTCCCTTCCATTCCTGTTGCCATTTTGGGACCACCACCGACAGCCAGAGAGGAACAGCTGGGATTCTTTCTGCGACAAAACATAGAAACAAACAAAAAAGGGAAGAAACCAGTGGCGTGCCAAGGGAACAGTAGTCCAAAATAAATGAATAAAGCTAAGCTACACAATGAACAGGAACACAACTATGACCATTATGCACACTTGGACAGGGGGCATCAAAAGTTATGTAAATTGTTGAAAAGTGGTAACTCTCTTCTTGACTACTGGAAAGATAATTATAGGTATGACGGAGGAAGACAACAGATCTTGGCTTTGTTGGAATATTTTGGCTTCATTCCAATGCTGATGTAAAGATGTTTGAGGTATTAGTCTTATCTTTGCTGTATGCTTTAATATTTTATATGTTTATATAGTCGATTGTAGATTACATGGTATCTTTTAGCAGACCAACCTCCATTACAGGGTGGCACCAACTCCACTCTAGCTATTTACAAACTTCTTTAGAGGAACACCCCCACCCCTGCCAGAAAATGTCTAAAATTATCAAATTAGAAATATAACCCAAGGGCCTTCAAGAAGGTGAGAAGTTAGAGACTACTGTGAATATTCCACTGCCCCCCTCCCGCCTTAATTGCTATTACCCTCCAGGGCTCAGTAGACATCTCAGCGTTAACTCCACTGATAGGGGATGAGTATTCATGGCATCTTTACTTGCCAAAATTACATCTGCCTATGGTTCATCTGAGCTGCTGGGAGCTACACTTTGGGAAGAAAGATTATTATGAACTACAAAGTGTCATCTCCAATTTATGACACTGGTCAAATAAATTGTGGTCTCTATGGAGATTTCAGTCAGTGGAATCCTCAGATGGTGTGAATTGATTGATTGATTGATTGGTTATTTTTATACCCCGCCTTTTTTCCCCGCAAGGAACCCAAGGCGGCTTACATTATCCTCCTCCGCCTCTCCATTTTATCCTCACAACAACCCTGTGAGGTAGGTTAGGCTGAGAGTCAGTGACTGGCCCAAAGTCACCCAGTGAGTTTCATGGCCCAGTGGGGAATAGAACCCAGATCTCCCGGGTCCCAGTCCAACACTCTCACCACTATACCACACTGGCTCTTGGAGAAATTGCTAGGGATCTTGGAGAAATCCGCAACAGATTCAAATGAGTTCAGATTTCTATGAATCCAACCTGTGAATTCCGGAGCCTTTTTAGTCCTGCCGATTCTGCAGACTGGGTTGTTTTTTTTAACTTGGGGGGGGGGGTTGCGCAAATGTGCACTACTGCTAGTGCTCATTTGTGCAAGTGAAACGAAATTCTTGTACATCCCTACGCTGCCTGGCTCCGCCAAATGAGCAGACTACGGAATGAAAGACTCCCGACAATCCACGAAACACAGATGGAACAGTATTAAGAAAATCCATACATCCCCATACGTAACATGAATACACTGATTTATTTTTCAGTTTATATCTCAGCCTTATCAGGGGCTCATCTAACTTAAAATGGGGGCGGGAAGGACAATCACACACTTATAATAGCCAACTAAAGTAACCAGTAAAGCTACACATCCTATGCACAATTACCTAGGAGTAAGCCTTACTGAACTTAATGGGGCTTGCTTCTGAGTAGACATGCCTGGGGTCAAACTGCTAGACGGTGGAACTGGTGACAGTGGCAAAATTGTCCCTGTTCTTATAAAGCAGCATTAATGAACGCCAATACTTGCAGACTGATCGTAGGTATGTTTACTTGAAAGTAAAATCCCACTAAGTTTAATCAGGGGACTTACACACCCATGGAATTGTGCATACGATGGGCCACCTCAAGAGCACATGGTTGTCACGAGGGTGGCTTAACTGTCACACCGGTCTTCCTCGCCGACAGAAGCCCGGGAAAGTTCAGTTCTGTGGAAAGAGTAAACGCGATCTTCAGAGCACGTCGCAAAATAACAAATGCAGTAGAGCTGTGTGCAAATGACCTCTTGACATTCGCCACCGGTTTTGTGGGCAGAGAGAGAAACTGAGTAATCAAGGCATAAGAAAGAGATATATATATGAGGATGTGTGAATCATTTCGCTAGACAAAGCTGCTGCTGCTGCAGCTCAAACTGACACCTGCCTCCTGCCCCCCTCCGAAACGCCAGGCTTGTTGTTCGTGCTCAGCTCTACAGCTTGAATCCCGAGTGCATTTGATTCTCCTTCTGGGTATCCATGACACGGATACGTGAAATCCAGGTATTAACATGGTTCCCTCTCCTTCTACATTAATCTCCTTCTCATTTCCCTCCCGCCCATAATAAACACTATTTTTTTTTTTTGCTTAATTTACCAAAGCCTTAACAGCCAGGTGCCTCATTTGACAACAAGGCACGGCGACCGGGAGCCGAACCGGAGACCTCGGGAGCCGAAAACATAAGCCTGTTGAAGACAAAACCAGAGAGGGCTATAATCCACGTAGCCTGGCCGTGTAATTGGCTTGTAGCTTAACATCCGCCTGTTGAAAGTCAGGCCCTTTTGAGGCCTCTCGGAAATCGGGCACCTGGATTTTGAAAAAGCGAGGGAGGGGCACAATGGAGACTGGCGATTTCAGTCCGTGGACTTAATGGTCTTATGAAACCCCCTTCATGGCCATGTAAATGACTTCACTTGTGAAGCACACAATTAAAATTCATCTTCTCCGTTCCCTGCCATTACATACTTTAATAGGGATGTACTTCGGGCCCTACCTGGGCCCGAAGTTCTCCGCGGCTCGGATCTCCACAGTGGCAGCAGCCCAATCTCGCTCTTCAGAGTGGCGCGGAGCGTCCTCCGCGCCGCTTGAGCTGCCGCTGCCGCCGGAGGACCCCCCACCCCCCCACTGCCGCTGCTGCAGGACCCCCTCCCGCCGCCGCCGTCCTACCTGGTCCTGTGCGCTGCCGCCGCCGCTGCTCTGTCGCGTCCTCCATCCAGGCTGGACACCGCCCGCACTCAGTTCTGGCAGGGGGGAACCAGGGCAACAGGGCTTAAACAGCCCTGTTGCCCTGGTTTCCCCCGCCAAAAACAGAGCGTGGGGGTCCAGCGCGACGGAGCAGGGTCCCGTCGCGTCACTTCCGCCGTGCTGGAAGTGACGCGACGGGACCAGCGGAGAGCCTGCAGGTAAAGCCCGCGCGGGTGGCTGGGAGCCCGCACGGACACGAGCAGGCCCAGTTCGGGCCTCACTCGTGTCCCTCGGGCGGGCTGCTCGGGCACATCCCTACAAACTGCTTCTGTATTCCTGAAAGGTTAGAGCAAATCAAACAAAACCCAAACGGTTTACCGACCCTGAGAAAAAGAAACCCTGGGCATGTGCAGTTTGGCAGTTTAAACTCACTGAACTCATCGCACCATTACGACTTACAGGGGTGGGGGAACGGAATTCACTCCTGCTGCCTTTGGGACCCTCATGAAGGAGAAGGCTATCCATGGGCACTAGTCCTGATTGGCTTCCTCCGGTATCAGAGGCAGTGTGCAGATGTACCCCAGTTGCTGGGGAACGTGGGCGGGAGGGTGCTGTTGCACTCCTGTCCCTGCTTGTGGGCTTCCCATTAGGGCAGCTGGTTGGCCACTGTGTGAACAGAATGCTGGACGAGATGGACCCTTGGTCTGATCCAGCAGGGCTCTCCTGATGTTCTGCTTCCCTGATGCTAAACACATTTACTTGGAATAAGGGCCATTATAGCTGTAGAAAAAGGGAATATATATATTTAAAGTGAAAAGAACACAAGAAGCATCTGCAACCATGTATGTGCCTGTCTGGCCACCCCCTGACTACAACAAGTTTAAACACACACACACACACAAACACACACGAAGACAGGATTCTGAGACAACCCCAGTGGGTTTGCCGGAGCCCCCATCAGCTGCCGCTCTCTGGGGTGGTGTAAGAGATCAGTGGGGTTCACTGCCTCTTACCAAGCACCCAATGAAGAGATTGGGTGCTTGGTACCCAATCTTCTTCCCTATGAAGAGAGACTGAAAGAACTGGGCATGTTTAGCCTTCAGAAGAGGAGACTGAGGGGAGATATGATCGCACTCTTCCAGTATTTGAAGGGATGTCACACAGAGGAGGGCAAGGATCTCTTCTCGATCATCCCAGTTTGCAGGACACGGAATCATGGGCTCAAGTTACAGGAACCTAGATTCCACCTAAACATCAGGAAAAATTTCCTGACTGTCAGAGCAATAAGACAATGGAATCAACTACCTAGGGAGGTTGTGGGCTCTCCCACTCTGGAGGCATTCAAGGTGCAGCTGGACAGCCATCTGTCAGAGATGCTTTGACCTAGATTCCTGCATTGAGCAGGGGGTTGGACTCGATGGCCTGGTAGGCCCCTTCCAACTCTACTTTTCTATGATTCTATGATTCTATGAATGAGTCACTTGTGGGCGGCATCCCTGGCTTTCCCCGCACATGCCCAGGCTCCCATGCCAGCGCGAACGGCAAGGACAGAGCAGCCACGGATGGCGACGGCTCAAACCAATGATGTCACCAGCCATGGCTCACTTGCAGCTTGCTCCATCAGCCAGAGCGAGCATCACCTGAAGATGTGGGGCGGCAGCCAGGGGGAGCAAGGAAGAAGTGGGGAGAATAAAAGGAAGACAGGAGAGCAAGGAGGGAGGAGACAGAACGCCCAGGAGAAACGCAAGAAAGGAGAACAGAGGAGGAAGGAACTTGGGAAAGACCCAGAAAAGGTAGACTTACTTGTGAGGCAAGGGCAACAACTGAATGGGGCAAAGAGTTACGTCACAGAGCCCCTGCATCCTTGGAAGAAAGAAAGAAAGGCTTTCCAACCTCCTGGCATTAACTCTAACCTGGCAGGACTGACTGAGCAACCTAGTGGGCCAACTATTGGGAGCAGGAGAAGGTGGAGGCTCGGACAGGACAGCATATTAGAGGCAAAGCAACAAGGGGAACTGTCTGAGAAGGTGTTGGCAGCACTAGGCTTAATGAAGATCCTTTCTTCAGATATTGCTGTGGGTGAAGACTGTTTCCCAGGGAGGAGGAGATCCATTCCTTGTACGTCAAGAGACTGTTCTGTTATTGTTTATGGAGAGCTCCCTTTTGTGTTATAGTTAGATGGGCCACCACTGATTGTAACTAGGACAGTCCACCTCAATCAAATCTGTCTTACAACACTTACTGACTGTGGCAAATCTGAGAGAAACAACGGATCAAGCATTTTTTGATATCCCCCTTCCTCAAGATCCGCTAACAGGTGGTCAATTATGCCCCCCACCAGGGATGTGGATTTCAGCCCTGAGGTCCACGCCCAGCCGCACCACTGCTAAGAGAAGGATGGGTCGGAGACACCCAGACTGAGTGTGGTTTGATGTGATACCCAAACCCCACAAAAAAGCAGCCATCTTTGCTTTCTGTGTACTATTACAGATCCAGGTGTATTTGATGGTAGTAAAAGCGAGGGGCCATTTCGGCTATTCTTGGCAAGGGGTGAAGCTGGATCGTGGGGGGGGGCGCAAGACTCACTGGTGCTCTGCCCTGCTCCTTTGTGCCGCTGGCCGCCATTCTGAAATCCCCAGAACGCTGCCACAAATGCCCTGTGGCTGCACAGAGGAGCAGAGAGGAATGCCCGTGAATCTCGCACCCCACGCCCTCAAAGTTTACCTCCACTCTCTGAAATGCAAAAGACGGGAGGCAACTTCACCCCCTCTTTCATCATAAACCACCACCAGCACCCTCAATTCCGGTCAAAAAATTATCTTTTGAGAACTTTCAGAGCAGCTACCCAAATTTTTAAGCCTGTTAAGAATTCCACGGGAAATCGACTTATGGTTGTAGGGCAGGGATGTACTTCGGGCCCTACCTGGGCCCGAACTTCTCTGCGGCTCGGCCCTCCGCAGTGGCGGCGGCCCGATCCCGCTCTTCAGAGTGGCGCGGAGCGTTCTCAGCGCCGCTCAAGCCGCCTCCGCAAGAGGACCACCCAGCCCCCCCCATGCCGCTGCCGCCCCCCCCACCGCCCCCGCCGCCGTCCTACCTTGTCGGTCCCCTGCACACTGCTGCCTCCGCCACCGCCGCCCGAGTCCGCCGCTGCCGGAGCTGCTCCGTCGCGTCCAGCCTGGACCCCGCCCGTGCTCAGTTTTGGTGGGGGGAACCAGGGCAACAGGGCTTAAACAGCCCTGTTGCCCTGGTTTCCCCCGCCGAAAACAGAGTGCGGGGGTCCAGCACGACAGAGCAGGGTCCCGTCGTGTCACTTCCACCGCGCCGGAAGTGACGCGACGGGATCAGTGGACAACGAGACAGGCTCTCCGCTCTGCAGAGAGCCTGCAGGTAGAGCCCGCGTGGGTGGCTGAGAGCCCGCACGGACACGAGCAGGCCCAGTTCGGGCCTTGCTCCTGTCCCGACGGGCTGCTCGGCCACATCCCTATGTCGGAGTATGGATCTGAATTGATATCCCCTGCCATGTGTTCATATAATATTTACTGTTAATGGCTGGTCATCTCCTGACTTGGCTGTCCTGAGTCTAACCGAAAAGTCAGTCTTGCCTGCTGAATGGCTTACATGATGTTGAAGTTGCTTATCAAAAGACACAGTGCCCATTGCCTGTTATAATCCAAGAAACTTGAGTTGGCGGTTGGATCAAGCTTGACATGATTTTACTGTCTGCCAAATAGTGATTACTCCGGCTTTTCATAGAAAAGCTACTAGTTGAAAAATCCCAAACTTAGACAATACTGTGATGCCTTTCTCAACTTCTGAACTCTGGTTAATTTTGAAGATGGTTTGGGCAGCCCGGGAGACACATTTCTTGCGCAAGTGCGTGGTAACCAAGCAAGTGTACTTGCTAATTGGTTATGGATTGACAACAGGCACACATCTCAAAACCGTGCATAAAAAATGCTTACGTTTGGGGGGAAAAAAAGTGCACAAACAAATACACTTCAATCAATGGGAGAAGAATGCTTACATTTTGAAGATGCGCACAACTGATGCATACATTTGGAAAAATACGTATGGAAATAGGCACAAAGTTTCATACGAAAAGGGGCGAAAAAACAAAGCTTGCAATCTCGAGTTTTGCCGAGTTGAACGCCCCAAGAAGAAACATTGCCAGTCAATGTACACAACACTAAGGCAGATGGGTCAATGGCCAGACTCAGTATAAGTCAGCATATGATGTAAGATAGCCTTTTCTGTTGTGGCACCCAGAATGGGGAACTCCCTGCCCAGAGAGGTGTTGACGAAACATGCTTCTTCTTCCAGCAAGCATTTGTCCTTGTCTGCTTCTTTTTTTCTTGATTCATCACCTCCTCGCTATTCGTTTTATCTACTCCCTTGTGCACCTAGTATATTGCCCTTTATTGTGTTTAATTACTTCTGTTGAGTAAGCCACCTCGAGTGCTTCCTTTGGAACTGGGTGAGGTGGGATATAATTTCCCCCCCTAAAAAATTAAATGGGCCATAAGCAAACTCCCCACACTGTTTAAAAGTCACGATGCTTCCGATTGCATTTTATTGGCACGGCATGCTGTGGTCACTTTGTGCCACGCACCACCACCAATACTGATCAGGTGGGCAATTTAAACGGGGAAGGACTGTGCCGATCACACTCCCGACAGCCCACCAAAGTTTGGCAGGCTGGCGGGATTGTCTGGCGCGGGATTGTGTTGGTGAAGACAGCGTGCCAGGATGACTCTCTACACATGCCGTCTTCCCCGACAAAACTGCAGCGGCATGGATGGGGAAATCTGGTGGTTGCGCGATGGTGACTACTTGGGCACTTGTGGTGGGCTGCATGGAAGGCTTCCAGGAGCTGCATGCAGCCCACAGGCTGCCCACATGTGACTTAATGGGATGGGCGGGCATGATGGGCTCAATACCTATGTTAGCGATCAACACATCGGTTGCTTTACTGGACTGGCATCTTCACCACCCAGCCCCCGCATCCCATCTACAGCTACTTCTGGAAGGAAGAACCTGGACTGAACCTCCCACTCCTCCCGTACACAGAGTTATCCCCAATTATACTGTACCTTTGTACATGTATTGTGAGCCAGTTTGGGAGCGGAGCTTGGCAGAAAAAGCAGGGCGTAAAATAAATTCATAAAGGAGTCACTTGTGCAAAGCTCTACACCTTTGTTTTGCTTTTGTTAAGTGTCCCCTCCCGCCGCATGGCCCCAGTAATTCTCGGTCCATAATTACATTTGGAACTATAAATACTGTGCACAGTCCAAATGGCACTTTGCCAAACCAGCTGCTTCAATTTCGCTTGTCCCTGACTTTATAAGTCTCTGAGTCCTTGATTGAAAAAGGGGGGGAAAAACCAGCTTCCATTTCTAGAGCGTTCGCTACCAGGTATACCCCTGAGTGTAAAGTTGCAGCATAATTGAATGGGTTTTTAATTCACTGAAAATAACACTGCTCCTTTAATCAACCCCCCACCCAAGAGGACAGCTGCTTTCAACAGGCTGAATTAAGACAAGCCAGTCTTAATGCAAAAATACTCTTCTCTGGTATCGTCTAGATCCGGGCTCTCCCAACCTTGGGTCCCCAGATCTTGCTGGCCTACAGCTCCCAGAATCCCTTGCTACCAGCCATGCTGGCTGGGTATGCTGGGAGCTGTAGGCCAGCAAGATCTGGGGACCCAAGGTTGGAGAGCCCTGGTCCAGATCAAGCCTTTTCCGAACCTGTTGCCCTCTGGATCCTTTGGACTACAACTCCCATCAGCCCCAGCCAGCACAGCCGATGATCAGGAATGATGGAAGCTGCATGTAGTCCAAACCATCTGGAGGGGAATGCTGATGGAGAGAACTGTAATGCTCCGTCAGGGCATCTGTCCTTGGCAACCGCTCCGGCGATGAGGCACAAAGCGGAAAAGGGACCAAATCACATCCAGAGCTAGAGTCAGTCTCAGGACCTTGGTCGGCAATCCTGGAATTAAAGAAGTAACACATTACTCCAGAAGTATCTGGGAGCAACTGGCAGTCTTTTATAGTCAGGCCAGGAGAGTAGTTCTGGAAACTCCTCCCCCTCAGGTGCTGCATCTAGCTCTTAAAGGGCCAGCGGCCTTTTTCTTACAGACGTTGACTTCTCCTGGGGCATTACGGTTGGAGGAGGGAGGAGCCAGTTGGGGACTGCTCCTCAGGGCCTTCCTGTTCACAAGGAGTCTGAAGTCCACTCCTCAGAGTCAGGGGGCGCAGGCACCTCCCGGAGGTCATGTGGACAAGACAGCCTGAGGCAGCGGTCCCCACTTCAGAAGAACCAGAGGCTGCTCCTGGTGTCTCCCCAGAGTTACTGTCACTGGAGGCTTCAGCCTCTGAGGGTTACCTGGTCCTAAACTATGGCAAATACTGACTAGCGTACTAACTTAAAATAAGAATAGTGGAAGACCGACAACCTGGTCTTCTGCGCGGGTTCAATGCTAAGGGGGTAGCGAGTCCTGGGGCGGGCCTTCTCCGAGGTCCCCAGCGCCTCACCCTTAGCCCAGAACGAAGGGATAACTTATAGCCACAAAAGTATCTTTTAGAAAACAGGTTTATTTACAAAATTACCTTTCCAAGCTCAGACCCATGCCAGCAATACAGCTTATCAGTACGGTACAAAGTAACAAGCAAGAAGTCTCAAGGACACCGTGAGTTCAGGGCTCTCAGCTAGTTAGTTCAGCTCGGGCCCCGGCAGAGGCCCGGTCAACCGCACGCGGCTAGCTGGGTTCCCAGAGGAGGCCCGGTCTACCCAAGCGGCTAACTGGGTTCCCGGCGGGGGCCCGGTCTACCCAAGCGGCTTGTGAGTGATTTCAGCTTGGTTTCCTGGGGGTCCGGTCAACCCAAGCGGCCAGTGATTTCAGCTTGGTTTCCCAGGGGTCCTGTCAACCCAAGCGGCCAGTGATTTCAGCTTGGTTTCCCAGGGGTCCTGTCAACCCAAGCGGCCAGTGATTTCAGCTTGGTTTCCCAGGGGTCCGGTCAACCCAAGCGGCCAGTGATTCCAGCTAGCTGGAGCGCGCCGGGTGCTGCTACCCGGGGTTGCCGATCCTTCGTTCCCTTACCCCAGGCATGGGCAAGATTGCTGAACTAAACCAGTTCCCTTGCGCAGGGTGTTTTATACCTTGGTGTTTCAGGTAGCCCTTCCCTCCGTGATCAGGTGGGTTGACACCCTCCCTGAGGGGCGGCCTTTTGGGTCAGGTGGGGTGACGCCCTCCCCCCGTGGGATGGGGTCCCTTTGAAGCCACTTGTTTAATGGTCCCATCCTATGGTGTTGAGTGGCCATTTCCTAGGGGTGCCGAAGTGTCTGCTCTGGAGAGGTATTCAAGTCTTATGTAGATGGGGCTGATATGCGAGAGCATTGACAAACCTGGGGATGCTTCCTGCCTTCCCCCCTGGGGTGATTCTATGCAGATGTTGTTTGTCCCCTTTGTCATCTGTGGAGACTGGCTGTCTCCCCCCCCCCCTGGGTCTCCTTCCCCCCTCCTTGGTGAGTGTGTGTGTGTCAGGCAGGGGGCTTAGGTTGGCTTTCTCCACAAGAATTGACACCACTTTAAATGAAAACCTAGAGGAATTCAATGCGTTGAACAGAAGCTTCAGTTAGATTCCAAACAAAGGTCCTATGCAATGTTTCAGCTGTGCTAAATTTCTGGTTCAGACCTTCATTTCTTGCCCCGCACACCCAAAACCCCACCTACCCTAACATTAGGAACTAGTCATCCCCCCCTTCACAATTGAGACCACCCCATCCTTTCTGCAAAATGGGGAATAACCATTTGCAGAGTTTTCCCTGTACCCATCAAGGCCAGCTGTACACATATCGACAACAACCAAGGGGTCCTGGCTGCATAGTCCCTTCCCCACCAAGCCTGCTTCAGCATTCCCCTTTGCTGGACTAGGAGACAGCAGTAGACTGGTATATTGAAACACACTGTCCTTTATACCATGTGTCACAAGCTACCCAACAAATAAGACTGAAAACAATTTACGGCCAGCTAACGCCACTCACAACCTGAGGATCTCAACCTAATTTTTTTTTAAAAAAAAACCCCACACCTTTCTAGTCCTCAAGACTGAACAAATGGTCTTGGAAGGGTGAGGTTAATGCCGGGTGATATTTCAGATGGCTTTGACGATAAGAGCTGAGCAGGATGGCTTCAGTGCTCTCTTACAGCGGCCTTGACAAAATAGGCTGTCACAAACCAGTCTTAATGCAAAAATACTCTTCTCTGGTAACATCGAGATCAGCCTTCCCCAAACCAGTGCCCTCCAGAAATGCTGAACTACAACTGCCATCATCTCTTCTTAGCATGGCCCGTCGGGGAAGGCTTGCCGAACTCTACGAGCTTGCCCAACCCTCTGACTTCCAGAAAGAGATGCATCCTTTGAAACAAGAGAATTATGGCAATATAATGGGTTGGATCCACACTTGTTCCTACTTAAGAGTAGACCGCTTGAAATCACAACTTGGTCACAACTAACTTAAGTCCCATTGATTTCCAGGGGTCTACTGTAAGTAGGAACAAGTGTGGATCCAACACAAGCAGCACACTGTGATTTGTTACCAGATGCAGGGTTTAGTTTTTCTTGTTACAAAAACCTGAATGAATTTAGATTAAAATAAAAATGAAAGGAAACGGATTAACACCAGGAATCCTGGACTTCTCGGAATACTGGATGGAAATTCTTAAAGACAAGTTAGCAGGAATTAGCCTTCTTAGAGGCAGTAAGATTTATTTATTTATTTACAAGATTTATATACTGCTCAATATTCTGGTATGGAGATTCTGGAGCGGTGAACAGTAAACGATAAAACAGATAAAATAATGAAACAGTATGTTGAAAACAGAATCAGTAAAACCGTGGCTGGTTAGTTCAGGAAGGCTTGCTGAAATAAGTATTTTCAGGAGGTGCCTGAGACTGATGATGTGTGAGGCCCCGATCTTGCCTTGTCTCAGAAATCATTTGGGTTTTTCAAGTATTTGTGTTGGAACACTCAAAAACCCTTGAGTGTCTTTCATTGTATTTATTGTTCAAAGGAATACTCAAAAAGTTTAAATGCGGAATGGACAGCAGTCAGTCAGGTGAGCCAGGAGCCATGGGAAAAATCAGTACAGTAATACCTTGGATTGCAAGTAACTTGGTTTGAGAGCGTTTTGCAAGACAAGCAAATTTTTAAAAAATTTTTAAAATTTTTTTTACTTGATATACAAGCGACGTCTTGCAAGACAAGTACTGTAGTATGGCTTAAATTAAAAATCTCTGTACAGATTTTTTTTGGGGGGATTTCGTTTTGATATAAGAGTGTTTTGGATTACAAGCACGTTTCCGGAACGAATTATGCTCTCAATCCAAGGCATGACTGTATAATCAGGAACAAGGGACACGCCAGGAGGCAGGGTCGAGGAGAAAGCCAGAAGTCAGGACTGAAGGAAGGCTTTGTTGCTCGAGCCAGGCTCAACAGGGACAGGAAGTCCGTTTTGTACTTCTTCCTGTCCAGGAGGATCCAGTGGCCAGCGTGCATGGGTGGAGTCATTCTCAGGCCTGAGGGAACTTCATGAGAAGCTGCCCACCTGCATTCAGTGTCTTGCCACACGGGGCAGCTGCAGTTCCTGACAGATAGATGGAGTTTGGGCACTCTTTCCTGTGAGCAAAATGTAAACTGGGGAGACCTTGCGGTGTCATTTCCAGTAAAGAAGACGCCCCACAAGGCCTTGCCTCTGAGTAGTGAGCTGTCCCTGCCACCTGTCACCTTCCCCAAGGTAAGGGGCTTTTTTGGGGGGGGGGGTTGCTTGAGGAAAGGCTGGGTAATCTAGAGGCAAGGGAGGTAGGCTCCATTTCAAATCTGGCCCAGCTAGGAGTCTTAAGTGTGTCTCAAAAATGGGGCCAACTTTTCAAGACACTTCGAATTCTTGCTCCATCGGCACAATAGACCTCTCCCGTGGAACAAAATACACATTGCGTTAAATATGTAGCATGTTGCTCTCAATGATGATGGTGGCGGTGATGCATCCTGATCTTCAGTCCTTTTCTCCCTGACAAAGATTCCCCAAACACCGATTAGGGTAAGCAAAAAACAAAAAGGAAAAAACCACCCCTCCCATTGGGAACCGGGTGTGTGTGCATGTGTATGCATTTTGCATTTTCTCCCTAATTATGCATGTCGAACCTGTTTTTCATTTGCTGATCTTTTTGAGATGAGAACTGTGGTAGAACGTTCAGGAAGTGTGAATGCCAGTGGATAACAAAGGCCTGGTCTCTGCATTAGTCCAGGAGGTGCGATCAAGTTATTTTATTTATTTATTTATTATATTTATACCCTGTTTTTTTTCCTGCAAGGAACCCAAGGCAGCTTACATAATCCTCCTCCTTCCCTCCATTTTATCCTCACAACAACCCTGTGAGGTATGTTAGGCTGGGAATCAGTGACTGGCCCAAAGTCACCCAGTGAGCTTCATGGCCAAGTGGGGGACTAGAACCCGGATCTCCCAAGTCCCAGTCCAACATAACCGCTATGCCACACTGGCTCTTGATTTTATATCAAGAAGCATCCCTAAATTATATGGGATTTCTGAATCTATGTACAAATCCTTATCTTAATCTAAACAAGATGGAGGTACTTTGTTGTTGGAGATTCCACTCAGCTTTTTCATTAATGCCTGGGGACATGTTTATTGGTTTTGTGTTTTTTTTAATACAGCTTTTCAGCGTGTAACAGAGATCAGAATTTAATACTACCTGGCTTTTAAGAGATGGGGAGCGTGGTGGCTTCTGCAGTAATTGTCATCGGTAGGAGCAACGGTAACAGCTTGCTGCAGTCATCAAAGCTCAAGTAATATCTGTCATGCTTGGCCCATTTAACATTACTAGTGTTATTGCCCCGTAGCGATTTTTTTTTTTTTTTTTTGTCTCTGCATATAAAAGTGAAACAGTCGGTGGCAGCCTTGTCTACCCATGTTTTATATAACCCACACCCTCCTCCCCCAAAGCCCTAGCAACTGGCATACAATTTCTAAACTAAACCTACTGTGTCTTGCATTGTACCTTTTGCTGCTTTAGAAACAAAAAGAAGGATTGTGATGAATACTGTTTGTGTGGGCCCTAGGCCGACTCACGTCTACCGTAACGCACATTCTGCAATACATGGGTTAGGGCAGTGTTCTCCAACCTTGGGTCCCCAGATGTTTTTGGCCTACAACTTCCAGCATGCCCCAGCCAGCATAGCTGGCTGGGGCATGCTGGGAGTTGTAGGCCAAAAACATCTGGGGACCCAAGGTTGGAGAGCACTGGGTTAGGAGGTACCCTTCTCTACTGAACTTCCTTCAGTCCGAGGGCCAATTGACAGGAACCCTCCTGGGTACTTGATGGAATGGAGCACTAGAAGAAGCCATTATTATTATTATTATTATTATTATTATTATTATTATTATTATACAGTATTTGTATACCGCTCCACATCTAAGTAGATTCTGGAGCGGTGAACAATAAAAAGATAAAAACAGATAAAAGAAACAAAACCAGTACATTGAAAACAAAGTAACATTACAATGGTGCTTGGACAGCAGAGAAGGCTTCCCGGAACAAGGAGGTCTTCAGGAGGTGCCGAAAGCAGCACAGTGTTGGAGCCTGCCTGACCCCCCCCCCCCCAGAGGCAGGGAGTTCCGCAGAAATGGAGGCCTTGTCAGTGAGGTCATTCTTTCCTGGTGGTTCCAAATGGACCTTTGGCCCAATTGGATTCCATCCAGAGAAGAGCCTTCAGTGTGGCGGCTCCATTTCTGTGGAGCTCCCTGCCTCTGGGGGTCAGGCAGGCGGGCCCCGACGTGGTATTATTTTCGGATCCAGATCCAATTACGGTAGTTTTTGGCAGACACCTTCAGACTCTGACTTGTGTTAGAATGTCTGGCACAGAGCGATACCTCCAGGAAGTAAAATCTTAACGGTCGTGTTTCTATAAATACATTGTCGAACTCCCCCAATTTAGATAATCCGCTCTCTGCCTAGAACTTCCATACCAAGACTATGAACAAAAAGATAACCAAAGCCGGAAGATTACAAGGACAATAGAGTTACCACAAGGTGTTCACAAAAGGGAACACTCTGTGGAGTGCTCAGATTAATTCCAACAGGGCCTCTGTCATAGACAGGCTCCGTGGAAATGGAAATGAAACAGCTGGGTGTAATAATCACCTTTCACAATCACCAGCATATTGTCTAAGGCATTAAGGTTTAACGTTCAGCTCCATTTGTAACAAGCTCTTCCAGTTTTGTCATTTCTTTTTTTTTCCTTTTAAAGCACATCAGAAACAGTGTTTGAACCCTCCCCCCCGGAGATTAGGTTTTATTGTTCCTTCACAGCAGTGCTCAAATCTTTTAAAAAATGAGTCTCTGATGCGCCAGTAATAATACGGGCAGTAATTCATGAATTTCCCCAGACCCAACAAGATTACTGAACTATTTTTAAGCGTAGGAGAAGAGCGGAGCTATGGGAATTGGGTCAGAGAAGTCCCTAGATAACATTATGGCAGAGCCTAGAGTTACATACCCTGAATCTCCTTCCTAAAATAAAATTCACCCCCTTCCTGCTGAGACGATTAATGATATCAAAATCAGTACGGTGCACCTGGGGTGGGGTTGGCATATGCCAAGCACACTTGTGTAAAACGCAGCAGCCAGGCTAGTAACTGGGACCAGAAGGTCTGAACACACAACACTAATTCTGACCCACTTGCATTGGATGCCTGTATGCTTTCGAGGTACTGGTTTTGATCTATAAAGCCTTACACGCTTAGGACCACAATACTTGATGGAACGCTTCTCACAGTGGCGGTCTACCTGGATGCAATCAACATCTGAGGTCTTCCTCCGAGTGAGGCTCGGAGAGCGGCAACAAGGGGGAGGGCCCTACTCAGTGGTGGCCCCCCCAATGGTGGAATGCTTTCCCCACTGAGGCCCACCTGGCACCAACACTGTCATCCTTTTGGTGTCAGGTTAAGAAGACAGCCCTCTGTTTAAGCTGAGACACTTAAAGCTTCTTTCTCCCTGCCCCCCTTAATTGCACCCATATCGCTGCAGGCAGCAAATCATACCAAAAAGAGTTGGGGCTCTGTGATGTCAGAATCCAGGAAGTGCTGCGGCTTCTTTTAAATAGGCTTTACAGTTTTAAAAAAGCGAGCAATAGAGCTCAGTCACCCCACCTCATAGAGGTAATTTAAGTTTGTGCAACTCTCCCACACCCTCCGAAATTCCTCTGAAGTTGGGATGTATCCGAGAGTCTCGGGGGGGGGGGGCTGAAGCGGGCTGAAATTGGCCACCCGCTCTCCCACCGCTCCACGTCGCACCGGCAGTGCGGGGTCCCATCGCGTCATTTCCGGCTGCCAGGAAGTGATGCGACGGGACCCTGCACCGCGTTTTTGGCGTAAAAACCAGGGCAACATAGCTTGGAACAGCCACGATTTGCTATTTGCGGCCATTTCAAGCTATACTGCCTGGTTTTTATGCCAAAAACGTGACGCGGGGTCCTGTTGCGTCACTTCCGGGCAGCCAGAAATGATGCGACAGGACCCTGCGCTGCGTGTACAGCTGCTCCTGTACAGATTCGGGCCTTCGGGGGGGGTGCTCACCGAGAAGAGGCGAGCACCCCCCCCAAGGTAGGAGGTACACACCTACTCTGAAGTGCTCCCCCTCTGAAAGGAGCCCCTCGTCTTGGGGAATTCACTCTCCCACCCTCCAATTCCAATCACCATTCTTCTTTTCCTCTTCTTCCCTCCCCTATCTTGGTCTTTCTCTCTTCTTTTTTCCATCCAGAAGATGTCTTGGTTGGGGAATTCTCGAGAGGGGAGGGTGGTGGGCAAGAGAAGTTCTGGACAGTATAGGACTTTGTACAAACAAACAAGAGGATTTATTGTTCTCCTTCTCTTCACACAGTTCGTTGAGAAGAGTGGGTTCACGTGGTTGCAGAGGAAGGGATCTGGGCCTGTTTTGGTGGTGGTTGTTAGTTACCATCATCCAGCAATAGAAAGGGCCGTGGCTCAGGGTTAGAGCCCATACTTGGCATGCTGGAGGTCCCAGGTTCAATCCCGGCATCTCCAGGGAGGGCTGGGAAATGATCCTTCCCGAAACCCTTGAGAGCGGTTACCTGTCAGTGACGATTACTTGTGGTGTTGTTTTAGTTATTTGAGCCATTTTTTAATTTGGTTTTAAATTTTTTATAATTTGTTCATTGTTTATATTTTATATTGTATTTTATTGTGTTCTGTTGATTGTTGTGAACCACAAAGATAGCTTTGGCTATTGGATGGTATAGAAATAAAATGATTAATCATCATCATCATCATCATCATCTAGACAGACCAAGGGTCCAACTCAGTGTAAGGCAGCTTCTGATGTTCCTATGGATGGACAGCTTTAATAATAACAGGAGTTAAACATTGCGGGGCTGATGGGAGATAAATACTGCTCACTTATATGAGCCTATGTATTGTAGGTTTGTATAAATGAGTGGTCCATTGTCAGGGGATTTCGCTCAGTTTGTTCTTTTTACAAGAAGTTACCAAAATTCGCAAATTTCTTTATAAACGGGATGGAAAGGAATTGAGATTTTGAAAATTAGAATGGAGGAGAAAGTGGACCTGGCAGATTTGACCACCGCTAGCTATTAGTTGTGATGGCTAGATGCACCATAGATTTATGGTGAGAGTATGTCTTCGAATGAGAACAAGTTGTGGTTGAGCACCTATGGGAGAGGTCTCCTGTTAGGCCTCCTGGAGGCATCTGGCTGCACTAATGGACCTTCAGTCTGATCCAGCTGAGCTCCTCCCTGTGTCAATATGATCTCTCGTCCTCACCATTCTTCAGATTTGCAGCCTCCCAAAGTTGTGTTCAGTGTTTTTTTTTTAAAAAAAAATGATACATGCAATTGCAAACATCTTATTTGGACGTTAGAATTATTAGAACACATCACAAGGGCACATGATGTGCTATTGCAGCTGTAAACGCTGCCCTTTTATCTCCGCTTTGTTCTGTTATTATCAGTATACCCATTTTAGAAAAATAAAGAGATAAATCACGACAGTTGTCCAGAAGTAGGTGGCATCTCAGCAGACAAGGAGCAAATTTCACATACTTTTAGAATCACTTAGGGCACAATCCTATCAATGGCCATAATCCCCAAACGCAGAGGCTTATGGTCATCCAGTGTAGCCTGGAAGGAATGGCGGAGGTGATATTTTATTTATTTATTATATTTATACCCCGCCTTTTTTCCTGCAAGGGTGGCTTACATAATCCTCCTCCTCCTCTCCATTTTATCCTCACAACATCCCTGTGTGGTTGGTTAGCTGTGTGTGAGAGTCAGTGACTGGCCCAAAGTCACCCAGTGAGGGTCCGACTCCGTGTAAGGCAGATTCCGATGTTCCTATGGAGGGACAGCTTTATTAAAAACAGGAGTTGAACGTTGGGGGAGATAAATACTGCTGACTTATACAAGCCTATGTATTGTAGGTTTGTATACGTGAGTATTACTCATTACTATTATTTACTCAGAGGTAAGCCCCATTACCTTATTTGGGATGTATATTTGCATATCAGTAGAGGGAGAGCTGTGTAATGGTAGGGTCCATTGACAGGGGGAGAGCTGCAATGGTACATGCCATTGCGAGCCCTGCTGTGCTGGTCACAATGGAATTTTCTGAGGCTTGGGAGGCAAGATGGACAGCTGGGCACACATCAACTGAAGACCAGAACCGGTAGGGCGGTGCTGTTTTATTGTGGGCTCACTCTTTATTTAAAAAGCAAACAAAGAAACCGCCCGGTTTGACTCTACAGGAGTGATTGAATGCGTTCCGTAGGCAACACCGAAGTGTGTGCTGAAATCCTGCCTCTCTCCATACTTTGGGGAACCATTTCTCAGAAGCCTACTTTTGACACAACACGGGGCTCCCTCTCCGGCTTGCGACCACTCTAAGCACCTCCTGTCCTCTCTGAAGAAGGCAAGCGCCCTGGAAGGGCTGGGAGGTGGCCTGCCTTCTGATGCGGGGGACGGACACTCTGATCGGACGTTGCCTCCCTCCCGCGGAAGGAGAGAAGGAGCTCCTCCCATGGACGGAGAGGGGCCACCAAGGAGGAAGAAAAAGAGGGAGAGAGATGGAGAAGTTCCACCGTCTATTCCTGGAGGCGCTTGACTGGCCCTTCGACACAGTCCACGCCTGCATGAGCACAGCAGCTAAAGCCCAGAACTAGGCCATGGGAAGTCTCTCTCGACTCTTTGTGGAAGGGAAGCAACGCCAGGCATCTTCCTCTGAGAAGGACAGGGGACAGCAGCTCTCAAAGACATCCCCAGGATCTCAAGAAGCTCGTCTTCAGGCTCTTTGCTCTACCCATCTGCCAAGAGTTCTCCTGCAATTTCGACACACCTCCGCTCAACATAGAAGGCTGCATCAATCTTGACGTACCCTGGAATTTCTTCACCTTCAAGGAGGATTTTGCAAAGGTTTCGAGCTGCCCCTGTTAAAACTCCGTCGTCAGTCGTGCCGCCGACCAAGAAGACTGCTGCCTTGGCCACTGGTCCTGCTCTGCAGGGGGTGCACATTTACTGCCGGTTTTCAGCATCGGCGCCCCCCTCCCCCCACTTCCACTGCAGGGTTGAATCATCCACTGCCCTGCTAGAAGGGTCACACAAGGCAGGCCGCCCCACTGCTTTGCTCCCCATCAGCTCCCCAGCACCTGCTGCTCCCTGGCCTTGAAGGAAAGGAAGGCACAAGCCAGAGGAGCAGCAGCACTGGCCATGGCTCAGGGCCTCTCTCCAATGGATCTGGTCCAATGGGGGCAGATGTGGCTGAAACACTACAGAAGATGTGACACGATTCCTTCATTCTTCAGTCTGGCCGAGAGCTTGAAGCTCCGACTCATTGACTAGACCTTCCCTGGCAGGTGTTCAGGGGGAGCAGTGGTCGTTCTTCGCACAGTTCCCGACCCATTTCCTGGCCCTGAGGCTCTGCAGTGCCCTGAGGGGGACTCCAATTCAGACAGGTCACAGGAAACCCCCCTTTAGAGGGCGTCCTCACCACCGCCTTCTAAACTTGCTTGGCCAGAGGATGTTGCTCCCCCATCATCTGGTTCTGAGGATGACGCCCCTGCAGCTTCCCCTGTTCCTCACCAACGCGGGAGCATGAGACCACGGAAACTGACACCGGCCCTTTCAGAGCTACAGTCAGTATCGAGCAGGGGTGGAGCCTATGGAAGACCAGGCTCGGACCACCTTCGTCACCCCATGACTGCGGGCTGGCTGTATTCCCTGTCAGAACTTGAACTGGCAGCCCACAGGGAAGTTTTTGGATAAAAACCTAAAATGTGGGTTCATTTGACCTTCCACTTCACCTGCTGGGGCACCTGTTTTATTCATCAGAAAGAAAAGCAGGGAATTACCTATGTTTTGTGCAGCGAGCACTGGGCACTCAATAAATTCACTGCACGAAACCAGGACCTGTTTCCCCCCGACACCTAAAGTATTTGATCAGCGGCGGAATGCTACCAT
Organism: Shinisaurus crocodilurus; assembly: GCA_021292165.1. NCBI lineage: Eukaryota > Metazoa > Chordata > Lepidosauria > Squamata > Shinisauridae > Shinisaurus > Shinisaurus crocodilurus. The sequence goes on from JAHFWL010000402.1 coordinate 125,129, forward strand.
CTATAACGAGCTGGATCTTTGTTTTGCATTCAACTTAGTTCATATCAAGGAAAAGAATGAGTAGAAGACAGCCGTTCAAACACAGTACAGACACTTGGACGATATCTTGATTTATTCTGATACTCCTGATCTGCATGTGTCACATGTACAAAGTATTCTGCAGCAGCTTCAGGAAAATCAGTTACACACATAAAGTTGGAAAAATGGTCATTGGACCAGACCGATGTTGTATTTTTGGGACACAGTATTACGCCCCCCAAGGCAACCAGATGGATCATCACAAGACAGACTGTGCTTGACTCGTCCCCACCAAAAAATGTGATGGATGTACGGCGCTTGCTAGGCTTCACAACCAACGCCGGAGGCTTTATCCCCCACGCATGAGGGAAGACATGCAGCGTTATGTTAGCGCCTGTGCAAAGTGTGCCCATGTCAAGGATCACTCTGGAAAGCCAGAGGGCCTGTTACATCCCTTGCCTACTTCAGATGGACCCTGGAAAACCGTAACCCTGCACTTCATTACAGAGCTCCCTCTGTCCCCATGATACACGGCCATCCCAGTGGTAGTTGATGCCTTTACCCAAATGGCTCATTTTGCATCCTGCACAGGCTCTTCTACAGCAGAGGGGAAAGCCCAACTCTACCTTGGATGTATATTCGGACCGCAAGGTCTCTTGGACCAAGCCCTCCAAATAGGTGATAAAGTTTGGCTCTCCACAAAGTCTCTCAAAACTGAACGCCCCTGTGAAGAGCTCGATGATAAATTCCTGGGACTTATTCCCAGAACCCACATCATCAGTCCTGTGGCTTTCCATCTCTGCCTGCCAAGCTCCCTGAAAATTCACGTGGTCTTCCATCAGCCCTCCTAAGTTCCCTTCACAGCTCGCTCAGACCCACATCAGTCTCAAGCACCCCCACCTCCAATAGAAAGAGATGGAGAAGAGGAGTCTGAAGTGCAGGACATTCTGGACTCTCGGGGAATGAGGGGTCAGCTCCAATGTCTAGTTCCCTGTACAGGTTATGGCCCTAAAGAGTGCCATGTCCAGGCACTTCAAATCACCCAGAAATGTCACAATGGATAGCTGTCACAGCCTGGACCAAGTCAGCTGAGGAGAGGTGTGCCTTTGGGAGGGGGTGGTGTCATGTCCCCTCGATTTGAGGCTCCATAGTACCCTGAGGAGGACTTGGATTCAGACAGATAACAGGTGATCCCACTTCTGGGGAGTCCTCAGAACCCCCTTCAATACCTGCAGCTTCCCCTCCTCTCAGCCACCAGGAGCATGAGACCAGAGAACCTGGCACCACCCGTGAAGAACTGCAGTCAGTATGAAGTAAGGGAGCTACTGAAAGACCAGGCTCTGCCGGCCTTCTTAAGGCCACTGTGTTGGTGTTATCTTTGAGCAGAGTGTGTGCGAGTTGGGAGATTTATAATCTTTTCTCTGTGTGCTAGCAGAGGCCTGAAATTCCACACACAGATCTTCCAGATCTCACCTCCCCCCGCGCAGCGTGCAGCGTGTTGTGCCAGTTTCTCCAGCCCAGTCAGCCTTGTTGTCAGACTGCTTCCAGCTTCCCCGTTGCAGATTAATCCATGGAGTCAGGAAACACTCTGGAACACCACAGGTCTAATTCTACCTGTTTATTCACTTAGCAAGTAAAGTTCTACAGAGTATGCATTTCCTAGTTACAGTCCATGTGCAGAGTATAAATGCATAGCAAGCATTACATCCAGTGGAGTAAGTTGAGCTTCACTCCACCTCAGCAAAGACGTTACATTGTTGCAGTAACAAAGTCCAGCAAGAAGAAACAAAGGAGAAGAGAGAAAGCAGTCTTGCTTCTCTCTAAGATGGCTTCAGACAGAAAAACAAGTTAGCACGTCATCAGAACATACAAACCATGTGACTAGCTCATATTGCTCCCACAGTCTAGCTTCCCATGCGAAAAACACGGGAATCTAGAAAGACATAACAAACTTGTTTACAGCCATTCTGTTCCTTCCATGTGTAAACAATGTGCTACAGCTGGTGAAGTGATACATATCACAACACACTGTTGACTGCGAAGCTTTGCCGGGACAACAGCTCCTTGTGGAAGCACCTTCCAGTCAACACTACATGCAGCGAGGTCTCCAAGGGCCTGCTTTCCTAAAGCCTTGCCTCCAACTGTGTCCAGCATGGATCTGACATTACAGTGCACTCTCAAGGGTCCAGCCTTGCCTCCCGCTTTGTCCAAAGTGGACCTTGCATTGATTAGTGAGGCCCAGAACAGGCACTGAACATGGTGTGCAGACTGCTTCCCACAGGCCTCCTGCCGTGTCAGGACCTAAAAGCAAAATACCCTCTTTTTATCCAGTCCTAGGAACATCTCCATCATCCCTCCTGGACTGGAGCCCTGTGAAGCACAAGGAAAGGTGCTTCGACTTGGACTTTGGTGAGCCTGCTGTGGGAGATGGAGAGCGCCAAGGTCAAGTGAGTATTGAAAAAAGCTACCTCACATTTAACTCTGAGCCCGCCCCTTATTCAAATGTGACAGGTGGTTTAGCCCCGCTACTGGCAGAAGTCCCACCCCATCCCCTGGAAGTCCCACCTCCAGACGCCCTTTCCGGATGAAGGCATCAACTGGATGGGGGTCATTTGAGCCCTCTAGGGACTCGTCAAGCTGAGATGGACCCATATGACGACGGTTTATACCCCTGCCATACATGTGGAGGACTGGAAGTGACCACACAGGATTCATATGCAACACCATCCCTGGAAGTCCCAGATCCAGAGGTCCTGCCCCGGATGGAGGGGAAACGTGAGGGGGTCATGTGACCCCCCCCCCCGTGAACTCAGCATGCCATTATTGCCGAACAGGAAGAGGTTTTAGACAGCAGCTGTACACGGGGAAAGAACACCAGGGTCATTTCCAACCCTTCCTGGATTGGCCCAGAGCGGTCTTGCGAGACCTGAAATAAATTACATGAAGGTGGTTTTCCCATTTTTTAAATGTGGGCTTTGCATCACGGATCTCCCTTTGAGATGTAGAAGATACTTAGGCACTAATCAACACAGAAACAAGTCTAGGGAAAAAGAAAAGAGCAGGTTCCTTCTTCTTGAGAGAGAGTTTTAGGATCATCATATTTAGCAGCACTGCATTTTTTCCTTCTTTTTCTGCAGAAAACTAGTTTTTATGTGGGGTCCTTTGTTCCCCCATCAAAAGCAGCTGTCTGAAACCTCTCTCTATTGGTTCATGGTGGCATGATGAGTTTGTGGACGGGTCACATGACCCCATCAGGTGATCCCTCCATCCGGGGCAGGACCTCCAGAGATTGGACTTCTGAGCATGGTGTTGCAAATGACCCCCGTGTAGTCACTTCCGGTCCCACACATATATGGCGGGGGTCTAACTTAGGGATGTACGGAGATTGTAAAATCCATTCCGTCTACATTTTGCAGAAGTTCAGGCAGCTTTTGTTGCATCGTCCACGCACTGACGGAATCGGATTTTGCGCAAATGCATTCGTACGCAAATTCACAAATTCCCCAAAAATGCCCACCACCTCCCCCAACATACACTAACGTGTATTTGTATGGTTTACCCTATAGGGGAAATGTGCATTTTTGGTGGGTGTTTCTTCTTTTATTTTCCGTATTTTCGTACGACAAAATTTGTGCCAAATTACGGAAGGTAAAAAAACGAGTCCTCAACGGAATCCCCACCAGTCTGGAAGAGACAGTCTGGTGCAGAATCCACGGGTTAGATTCTTGAAATTCGAACTAATTTGAGTCCATTTCGGTTTCCTCCGGCGTCCCTAGCCTAAACCCTCAGCGTATGGGTCTACGGTTGCATGACGAGTGATCCCTCCATCCGGGGCAGGACCTCCGGAGGTAGGACATCCGGGGATGGAGTGGGACATCCGACAGGGGTGGAGTTAACCGTCTGTCACATTTGAATAAGCGGCAGGGCTCGTGAGGTAGCTTTTTTCACTACTCGGGTATGTTTTGTTCCCAGTGGGTGTGTGGGGATCACCCACCACTAGAAATGCTCTCTGCCCACTTGCAGCCTCAACCAGACACAGAGATGGTGCCCTTAAGAGGCAGATCAATGGGGCACAGACACAGAGGAGAAGAGGGGACACCTCCAGAAACCACCAGGAGAGAGCAACCACCGGGATGTCCGGGCAGCCTGAGCCTTCTCTTCTAGGACAGGAGGAGGTGCAAGTCCCCGGGGTGGGGTGTGCCAGTTGAGGCGTTGAGAGATCATCTGAAATTGACGAGTCCTCAGAGGCTGATGCTTGAGGACAGGCGATGTAGAAGCTTCCACAGTACAGGAGTATCAAGTGCTCTGCAAAGAAGGCAAATGCAATTTTAGGTTGCATCAATAGAAGTATAATTTCCAAATTACGGGAAGTGATCATTCCACTGTCCTCTGCTCTAGTCAGACCTTTAGCCTCCAGAAGAGAAGACCAATGGGGGCATGATAGCGCTTTCCAAGTACCTAAAGGGTTGTCACACAGAAGAGACCGCAACGTGTCCTCTATCATCAAAGACGCGAAAGAGAAAGAGGTGCCTAAGTGACAGGAAGGCAGATTTTGGCTGAACCTCAGGAATAACGTCCTAACTGTCAGAGCAGTAAGAGAAGGGAACCAACTGCCCGTGGAGACGGTGGGCTCTCTGTCGCTGGAGGTCTTCAAGCAGAGACTGGACAACCGTCTGTCAGGGATGCTTGATACTGGATTCCTGCACTGAGCAGGGGGTTGGACGCGATGGCCGTGGATGGGTCGAGTCCTCTGTGAATGTCAGCAGGTGTGGGGATTCTGTGTGTGGATTTCGTGGGCGCTGTAGCCCTGCCCCAACTCCCAAGGCCTCGTGGAGGGTGGCACTCTGGCATGCAGACTCCGTTCGTGCCCTGAGAGAAGAGCCAGAATCAACTTCTCCAAGACAAAGAGTTGTTTGCCTTTTTTTGTTTTATTGCATGATTTTATTGATTTGATTGTTTTAATGGTTTCATATAAACTCCTTGGTGAGATCAGCCTGAAAAGCAGTATCTAAATACCTTTATTAAATAAATATCCATCTCATTCTCTCTCTCTCTCCTTCCTTTTTGCTTTCCTCCTTTCTCTGTAGCAAGGCTATGAGAGACTTTAAGGGCAACAATTCTTCATAATCAATATACTGAAGGCTGTTTACACTTTCTAAACATCTCAATATATTCTGCAGCCTCATATTGGAAAGCGATGGTGCAGCGGCTTCATACAAAGGACGATGTTTCTTAGGACATGTTTAAATAGAGTTGGCCAAAGGTTCCGCTGAATACTCTGCCTGGGAGTCTAGGTGGTGTTATTTATTTATGTAAAGCATTTCCATCCCAGTCTTCAACCCAAAAGGGCTTCCAGAGTGGCCTTTACGTCAATAAAAAGCAACCTGGCAGTCCCAGCCCTCAGGCCTACAGTCGAAAAGAGATCACAAAGGGAAAGAGGGGTGGGGAGGGAGGAGGAAGAAAAGCAAAGGCAGGCCCCGGTTCTGAAAGTGATAATGGCCAGCTGAGATGGAGACAGTTCAGGGAGCCCAATGGATCGGCTGCTGCCCAGTGACAGTTGGGGGAGAGACATGTACAAATCCAGTATAAAGATGGTGCATTCAAGCCAAACCTGATTCTATTAGCCATTTTACAAACTTTGGACCGCTCTAGGAAGATTCCTTGCCCCACAATCTCTGTATTCATTTCCCTTATTTGGAACTAGTCTTTTCAATGGACTGGCAACACCTCTCTTTGGAGTCTACATCATGTAACAAGGTTGAAAGACATTTCCGCCTGATGATGACAGACGGTTATTGTCAGAGTTACTCTCACACTCCATGTGTGTAAGTTCCACATTTCAATAGAAAATGGTACGGATGACGATAGATTCGTCCGGATGCGCTTTCAGGCTGTGACCCTGCACACGGACTGCCACGCCCCAGTTTCTCATTGGGGGACTCGCTTCCTACTTATTCTAGTAAAGAGAACATTCACACAGTTGCTTATTGTGTGAATGACGTCTCGGCAATTGAGAGCTTCTGGGAGGCCATGATAGCTGCAGTAAGTCCGATGACTGGTTATTCCCCCCTAGTGTAGCCCCACGTTCCCTACCAGCAACCCTGTGGGGTGATGGAAATCGTGGGACCTCGCTTCATACAGTAATGAGATGGGGAGGGGGAAATAGCTGAGCCCAAATAGACCAGTGGGCCCCTGGGCCTGCCCCCCCTTATGGTCTTTATCTCTAAAAACGGACTTGGACTGGACCACCCTTCAAGTCAAGGACACCTTAAATGGAGGACTGTCCTCTGACAGACCTTCCAAGAGATATTTATTTATTTATTTCATTTTTATACCACCCAATAGCCAAAGCTCTCTGGGCAGTTTACAACAATTAACAAGACAGTCCCTGCCCGCAGGCTTACAATCTAAAAAGACACGACACGCAAGGAAAAAGGAATGGGGAGGGAAGAAGGGGGGAATATTAATTATTACTTCTGTAATTCTCTGTGTCTTAAGAAGTTAGCCCTGGAGGGGGGCAGCCCTGATGTTCCCTCGACCTGCTCCAGCCTCCTCCTTCTTCCCCACAGGGCTGTAGATGTCAGTTAGCCATGTGGGGGGGGGGAAGTCCAACTGGAGCAGGCCCTGATGTTCCCTCAGCCTGCTCCAGCCTCCTCTGTCTTCTCCACAGGGCTAACTTCCCCCTATTACAGTGATGGAGAACCTATGGCACGTGTGCCACAGCTGGCACACAGGGACTGCTCTGCTGGCACGCAAGCCATAGGTCGCCAGGGGCACAGAGCTCAAACAGAGCTCCAGAGCAGGGGGCGAAGCGGCCGCTCCTGCCTGCGCGTGTCATCCGGCATCCCGCAGGCCGCCTCCTATATCTTCTGCGAAATAGCGACATTTGGCCACCCCAACCCTGGGGTGTGCAAAGTGGCCTCTGTTGGCACCGATGTGACCGATGTCTCTTGGTGCCCCCCCAGGCTGTGACGGCCTGGAGAGTCAAGAGGTGTGTGTGTCTGTGGTGGTGGTGGGGGAGAAATAGCGAGGCCGGAGGCTGAGAGGGAGGGGGAAATGGAAGAAGTTGCTTCCTGGCCTGCCCAGTCTTCTTCCATCCACACAAACCTTTGCTCTCCCCCTTCTCTCCTAGGCTCTAGCCTCCGTATTTCTCTCTCCCAACCTCTTTCCTTGCCATTTCTCTCCCTTTCCCGTCTCCAGCCTTCTCCTTTCTCTGCCTTCCTTGCCTTGCTCTTTCTCTCCCACTCACCCCCTTATCTTGCCGTTTCTCTCCGCTCCCAGCCTCTAGCCCCACTCTTTCTCTCCCCTCCACCCCTTTGCCTTGCGGTCTTTTCCTACCGCTGAACAGCTGATCAGAAGCAGGTTCAGAAACAGGAAGAAGAACCTGGTGCCCTCACATTCGTAAAGAAGAACCTGGCTGGCGCCCTCACATTCTACCGTTGGCCACGCCCTCGTGTTGCCTGGCCACGCGCTCTTGACCACACCTTCATGTTGCTTAAGCATACGTCTTACAAATTCACATGTGTGTCCCTGTTTTCACCTGTGAAATGATGGAGGGCATGCAATCCTATGCATGTCCAGATGGAAAAAAGTCCTACAACTCCCAGCATGCCCCAGTCAGCCATAAATTCAGGACAAATAACTAGGAGTCTAGTGACTCCTTAAAGAGTAACATATTTCTTGCAGCATAAGCTTTTGTGGACCAAAGCTCACTTCTGAAGATGCACAACACAATCACCTAAGGGTGCAATCCAGTGCATGTTTAGACGGAAAAATATTACAAAACATAACCACACAGTTACATGCAGAGCATTTCTCCACAGCCTGGCATCAGCGATATCCAATCACTCTTTTTGTGTGATGTCTGTTCTCTTTCCAGTACTGCCTCTGCCCGTCAATGGCTTCTTGAAATTCTAGCCTGGAGAGTAAGGTTTTTGTTTGTGTTTTAGGTAAACACACTTTTAAATAATAATTTTTAAAAGGGGCAACTGAAGGGAGTGTAGAGATGGTGGGTTTGCCTCCAACTCTCTGCAGTGTAGGCAAGCAAATTACCCAGTAGACTTGCCACCGTCCCCTTCACCTGTGTCAGGGGACTCTCAGACCTTTTAGGACACTTGGGGCACAGAGATAAGGGTTCAAGCCGACACCTTCTATTTCAAGCCCCAAGCCTAATAACTCTAAACTGTAACAAGACCAAAAAGAAGGCTCTGAATTTAGTACTGAAGCTTAAGTGGAATAAAGCACACCCGCACACCCACACACGCACACACACTTTGAAATAGGTGTGAAGTTTATTTACAATAAGGAAGGGGGGAAGGTATACAAAGATCAGAGAAAACCAGAGAAGCCCTTTGGAACAATGCTGCAGGCAATAATAACAAAGCCATACCTAAGCTTATCCTATACTTTACCTAAGTAAGAGTCTTCCAATAGGTCATAACATAGCTCAATCCGGGATCCAAGTGCTCCGCAAGCCTGAAGACACATTGGTGCAGGTAAACGAAGACCAAAATGAGACCAAGGGCAACACTGGCCTCCCTGGCTTTACACCCCCCAGGCTCCTGACAAATGGGAGGTGAGCCTCCTTAGCCAATCCCTATCTGGCCCGGATCATTTCCTCAGAGACAAGCCACCTTAGCCAATCACTGGTGGGCCAAATAACTTCCTTTGCTTTCAGGAGGGCGTTCACCTTATTATAAGGTGGTCTAGCTCCTTCTAAGCCCCTTACTCTAAATCTAAGTGCCTTCCATCTGGTAATGTCATTGTTGACACCGTTGTCAATTCCACAGAAACTCAAGAAGTCCCCAACTTCTCCGTAACCATCCTGTCTGTGTACCCTGTGGCTGGCAACATATCTAAAAAGGTGCATTAACCACGAGCTTTCCCCCATAAACCTCTCTCTTTCTCAAAGTCAGAAGATGGCTCTGCTATCCAAACAAGCACTTCCCAACATCCTTTTATCAGGCCTACTAATCTTTGGTTCTCTTGGCTATCTCATCTTATACTGTCTCTTATAAATAAGCAAAAACCTTATGACAGATTCATACAGCTGTCTCTGCCTTAAATAAGCTCAATTGCAATACCCATTAAGCTTCTCACAATATACCATTGACCATGGCATCATTCTGGATGGGACTTGGGGAGGCAAGGTGTTGCAGTGGCTCTAGCCTTTCCAGGGGGACGGACCCAGAGAAGGTGGTGGTGGGAGACTTGTTCCCTCCCTTGGCCACTGACATTTGGGATACCGTAGGGCAGGGGTCCCCAATGTTGTCCCCACGGGCACAGCCAATTGTGCTCAGGAAGGGGTCCCCAACGTGAGGTTGTGGGCACACGAATTTTATTATATTTTTAAAAAATTAAATTTTCCTGTTTTGTTTTGTTTTTAAATATATGTACATGGATTTGTATGAAATGCATACAACTTTCTAGCAATTATACATAGGCTTCCTTCAACAAAAGTGGACCAAATTGTGAAGAAAAGCTGGGAGGCCTGCTCTTTCTTTAGAGAGGCCAGTGTAAATAGTAAGCTGACTGTAGAAATAATTTTCCTTGTAGAAGTAGTTGTATCATACTCCATGGGCCAGATGGTTCTTTCCCTTATCTTGGGGAGTTACCGCGCCTCGCCCTCAAGGCCATTTGTCCAGGAGTGCAAGAGGAATTTACAACTGGGGTCCATCAAGAGGGCAAGAGAGATTTACAGCTGAAACCCATTAGGTGAGATCTTGGGCAATGAGGTAACTGGGCATGGCCAGAGTGCCCCAGATTGGCCAGAGATGATCAGGCCATAGTCTGGGGTGGGGGGATATAGGAACGTTCATTCAGAGACAGGTCTTCTCTTTTAGCCCGGTACTGCAAAGGGCTGCTGTCAAGGCAGGGCCCTGTGGAGATCGACCCCCTGGCGAAGTGGACTGGCCTGGGTATGCATAGGTGAAGTAGCTTTGTTGTTTTGGTAGCTCTGCTGTGTGTATCAAAGTACCTCTGTGTTTGTTCCCTCTCTTCCCATTTCCCACCTCCTATTTTACCTATTCCCTTTTAATCCTAATAAATTTACCGGTACCTTGTTTTAATCCTCAAGGGTGTGTGAGCAGTTTTCTCTATTGATTCAGTGCTAAATCCAGTACCTTGGCCAAGGGCAGAAGCTCTGTAATTGCTGGGCCTCAAGGCAATCAGAGAGAAGGGGAAGAATTGGTTGCCCCGCTCCCTTTGCCTTGGGGTAAGAGAACCGGTGGGAGTTCTTCACACAAATATCCAAATAAGTATCCATTTGAAGTTGGCATCTGTATGCCAGCTGTTCATAGATCGAAAGCATTGTAAGGTCCTCAGTCCATTGCAGCACAGGAGGTGAGTGTTTTTATCCTTCCAATTTTGAAATATCAATCTTTTACCTGTTGAAAGGGTGCAGAGAATCCATTTCCCCTTCCATTTGTTAATTTCCATGAAGCAGGTAAATAATTTAAAAGAGCATGTACATCAGTGAATGTTAAAAATTGTTCCAGTACAAAATATATCTGTACCTCCTCCCCCAAAAAAGTAACAACTGGACATTGCCAAAAAATATGTTTAAAAGGAGCATTAGCTGTATTGCACCGCCGGCAATTAGCTGAATTAGGCAATCCCTTATTAAAGAGATGTTGTGGCGTCCAATAGATATGAAACAAAAGTTTTTGCTGCATAAGACTCGCCCTAAGATGCATAGATGCGGCAGGTAGATGCCAAAGTGGCGATCCACTGATTAGGCATTTTGTGGTGGTGCCCACAGCAGTTTCTCAAATCCCCTAATGTGCTCACGACACGAGTCCAAAAAGGTTGGGAATCCCTGCCTTAGGGTTCCGTCTTGTCCCCCATGCTTTTCAACATCTGCATGAAACCACTGGGAGAAGTGCCAGGAATGCTTTTTACCTGTTTAAGTGAGTTGGCAGCTGCGGCCCCATCTAGAGAAAGCTGCCACACTAACACACTAACACAAATTGCAGATTAGATTACTACAATGCACTCTATGTGGGGCTGTCCTTGAAGATTTGGAAACTGCAATTGCTACAGAAGAAGGAGGCAGCTAGAATGCTTGTGGGAGCTATGTGCTCCGATCACATTACTCCTATTTTGTATTGTTTATCTTGGCTGCCTGTTAGTTTCCGGGCCCAATTCAAGCTGCTGGTTTTGGCCTTTAAAGCCGGAACTGTGGGGAGAGATCCAGTGTGGCGTAGTGGTGAGAGTGTTGGACTGGGACTTGGGAGACCCGGGTTCTAGTCCCCACTTGGCCATGAAACTCACTGGGCAACTTTGGGCCAGTCACTGACTCTCAGCCTAACCTACCCTCACAGGGTTGTTGTGAGGATAAGATGGAGATGAGGAGGACCATGTAAATCACCTTGGATTCCTTGCAGGAGGGGGAAAGGCAGGATATAAATGTAATAATAAATTTGTAAAAATGGTTTGGGATCACAATATCTGAAAGATCACCTGCACCTGCATAAGCCTGCCCAAACATTAAGATCAGCACCAGAGGTCCTAGTCTCTGGCACACTCTCAAGAGCTATTAGGCTGGTTGGCACTACAGATAGGGCCGTCTCAGTTATATATGATTTATATGTATAAATTGTGGAGAAAGCCTGCACACTCACAGTGACATGAACCCCGACATAGTTTCCCCCTAACGACCCCACGTAGTTTCCCTGGCAACCCCTGTCTGCATAATCCCCACCAGGGGGAAAACCGGAGATACCAGTTTTGGCCAGACAGGCACACAATAGGGAACATCACCTGAATCCACAAGGAGACTCATGGATCACCCGGAGGTAAAAGGCAGTCTCAAAGAGCTGCAAAGTATCCCCTGAAGAAACCCTGTAACTGCAACATGTCACCTTTCCCGGGCAGGAATAAGCCCACCTGACCGGCGAGGGGTGGGAGAGCGAGAGGGACAGGGTAGAAAACCCCTCTACTACCCATCCGAAGAGGGTTGTTGGGAACACGGGTGAGCTGACAACATCCAAGTCCAGCTCCGGCTGGGTCAAGTAGTTCTCTTCCCTGAGCCGGCGGGCTCGGAGTCAGGCTAGAAGCTGTACGGTGTAAAGTCTCTGGTCTAAGGTACGTTTACTGCAGTACGCTAGCCTGGGAACCAGTTCATTCATAAACCTGAGGTCACGATCAGGTCTTGTTGATGTTATAGTATTCCTAGAAGTCTATTAGTTCCACTCCATTTAACCTGTAGTAAATAAAGCGTCTATTCTTTGATGCAAATAGGCTCCTGTGCTTCCTTTAAGCCGTGTATGAATTTAGATCGCTTACACTTGCTTTAATGGGCTGTATCTCAGTGCTGGTTAACCCATTGAGTGCCAAACTCACGCAGAAGACCCAGTTGCTGGTCTTCCACATAAATATATACGGATGCATTCCCCTATTCAATATTTGCTTTACAATCCTGAAGAAATGTGCCCCCCTTGCTTTAAAGCTATAATGGGAGGCAGTGTCTCTTTGTCTTTCAAATTGCACAGCTGGTCAAGATTTCATTTTTCAGGACTCACCAGAGTTCAGCCCCAGAACCTATTTTTAGTACCAAAGCCCAGCCCCGAGGTGGGTGGGTGGGTCCAGGAAGAATGCTTTGAAACATACGCTATGCAAACTTCCTTCATCATTGAGAAGAATAAAATGAGTGCATATATTTTGTGTTCACACAAACACTTCCCTTTCTAGAAACCAGGTGCCAGGATTCCTGCTTAGGAGAAAGAGAATATAAGGGAGAGAGCAATCTTTTTCTTTCTCTCTTTTGCAGCAACCTTCCTCGTTGTGTTGTTGTAACACAGTTTAGAACAAAATCCCTTCAACATTTCCTGCCTTTACTCCCAACCTGAAACATGGGATCCACTTCTAATCTTTTTATCAGACACATCTTTCTCCACTTCTGTCACCCGGCCTCCCCAATACTCCTTCTTCTCACCATCCATCCCATCAGCAGAAGACCGGTGGGTACAGGTTTGCAGACTCTGCTTTGCAGAATCTCGGAACCCTGGCAGAGAATCTCCCATGTCCCAGCACAAAAGGCATATGTCACTTAGGGTGAACCCTATGCAAATTTAGACAGGGGAAAGAAGAGGAGAAGGGGGGAGGAGAAATTATATGCATACAAGGATTTGTATGTGTGTGCCAGGGATGGGGACTCGGACTCCAGGACTCAACTCGTGAGTCGGACTGAGTCCCCCCTCTGATTCGAGTCAGACTTGAGTCCCAATATTTTTAATGGGACTCGAGACTTGACTCAGGACTCGAGACCAAGGACTCGTGTTCCAAAATCGTGTTCCTCAAATGCAACATGGATAGGTTTTGGGAAGTACAGCAAGTTTATTTTTTAAAATCATTTTCCTAAAATGCAACCTTTCAGACATTTTGGGTTTGGCTGCCTCTGCCTGCCTGTTTGGGGTTCCCAGCCTCCTCTGCCTGCCTGGTCTCTTCTTAACCTGTTCCACAGTTTGAATTGTCTAAGACAAAGGCAATTTGGAACCTGCCTGTTTTGGGGTTCCCTGCCTCCTCTGCCTGTCTAGTTATTTTGGGTTTGTCTGCCTGGTCTGTTCTTGCCAAAATCAGTTTCAGAGTTTTGAAATAAAAAGGCACACTGGTGGTCGGCCAGATGGGCGATTAATAAATGTAAGAAATAAATAAATAAATAAAAATTTAAGCCACACATCTGAAATAGCCTTATTTTGTTGGGAAAACCCCCCATTGATTTTAATAGGGACTTGTGGAGTCAGCTTTGGGAGTGACTTGTGACTCGTGAGTCACCATTTTGGACCAAGGACTCAGACTCGGACTTGAGACTCTCGGGTCCAAAGACTCGTGACTCGACTCGTGACTCGAAACCAAGGACTCTTCAACATCCCTGGTGTGTGTGTGTGTATCCGATGAATACATATGAAATGGATATATCTATATATAGATAGATAGATAGATAGATATATGATTGATAGATAGATAGATAGATAGATAGGGAACTTTAATATCCTTTTGCATCTTCTCAAATACAGCAGCTTTCACAGGACGCTATTCACCCATACAAGTGACAAAATCATCAAGTGATAAAATACTGGGTGTTAGATATCGATTAGTAAATCATCCCTTCTAGGGGGGGGGGGGGGTCAGGTGCAATACTTTTGTGAGCCGGGCGGCGCTGTATCAACTCCATCTGATACGGCAGCTGCGCCCCTACCTTCCTAATCACCTGCTCCCATCAGTGGTTCATGCCTTGGTCTCCTCTCGCCTAGACTACTGTAATGCGCTCTACGTGGGGTTACCCTTGAAGACGGTCCGGAAGCTTCAGCTGGTACAGAACGCGGCAGCTCGCCTGATTAAGGGCAGCCGCCGGCGTGATCACATCACGCCAGTGCTTAAAGAGTTGCACTGGCTACCAGTTGCTTGCCGAGCCGAATTCAAGGTGTTGGTTTTGACCTTTAAAACCCTACACGGCTCCGGCCCAGCTTATCTCAAGGAGCGCCTCCAGCAACATCAAGTAGGGGGCCGCTCAACAAGGTCTGCCACGGACGGCCTTCTCCTTATCCCATCAGCCAGAGCAGCCAGGCTGGTGGGGACTAGGAAGAGGGCCTTCTCTGTGGCGGCCCCCACATTATGGAACTCCCTCCCTAGTGACCTTCGCCATGCCCCCTCCGTGATGAGCTTCCGCCGTGCATTAAAAACATGGCTGTTCAGGCGGGAATATGGGGTGGGTTAGGTTTTTAATGAGAATTTTTAATATTGTTTTAATTATTATGTTTTATTGTGTTTTATTGTATTTTAATTGTACATCGCCCAGGGTGGCCGGGTGACCGGCCAGATGGGCGATTGATAAATGTAATAAATAAATAAATAAATAAATTTATAGAGGACAGTCCTGTATTTGATGGTGTCCTCTATTTTAAGCAGTGGCGGTGCTAAGTGCCAAAAATTCCAGGGCTCAGGCCCACAGGAAAAAAAATAATGCACAAATTTGCTTATGCTAATTTACATATGCTCTAAAATATCTCTCTCTCTCTCTCTCTGTGTGTAAAGAACTGTGTCTCCTAAGGACAGCCCTATTTGTTAAAAGGGATGCATGGACAGGGGAGAAGAGGGCATTTGATTTCAGAAAAAAACCTCAGGCAGAAAGATCGGGGTGGGGGGCAGCAGGAGGTGAAGCACATGTGGGCAAAAAGCCAGCTCATCCAGGGGGATCAGATGCAACAGAGATCATCAGGGCCCCTGTACCTTTCTTTCAGCAAGTGCTCATGGGTGGTGGGGCAGAGGGCCTCCCAGAGATTCGGGGCTCCAAATGAAAGATTAGGGGCCCCAGCCCTGGTGGGCCTCCCCCTAATACTGCCTCTGATTGGAAGGGCCATCCAGTCCAAGTCCAGTTTAATGATAAAGAATGACAAGAAGGCCTTGACGTTTCCCATCAACAGTTAACACCTGGACAGACGACTGAGCGCCTCAACCATCCGAGTGCAGGACACGGAATAATGGGTTCAAGTTATAGGAAGCCAGATTCCGCCTGGACATCAGGAAAAAATTCCTGAGTGTTACAGTAATACGACAATAGAGCCATCTACCTAGGGAGGTCGTGTGGGCTCTCCCACACTGGAGGCATTCTAGGTGCAGCTAGACAACTACCTGTCAGGGAAGCTTTGACTTGGATTCCTGCATTGAGCAGAGCTTTGGACTCAATGGCCTTATAGGCCCCTTCCAACTCTACTATTCTATTATTCTTCCCCACTGCGCTATGTTCAGGCAGGATTATACCCAATTGTTCACAAAAGAAGGAAATGTTCTAATGTTCTGGCCAATGAGTGCAAAGGCATTGGGATAACTGACAGGTATGAGGCACTTTTTTTAATTTAGGAAAACTAAAATGTGTGTTATCGATATTAAAACTACTCACACAGCTTTCAACAGATAAGCGCCTCCAGCAACATCAAGTAGGCCGCTCAACAAGATCTGCCGCGGACGGCCTTCTCCCTGTCCCATCAGCCAGAGAAACCAGGCTGGTGGGGACTAGGAGGAGGGCTTTTTCTGTGGCAGCCCCCAATTTATGGAACTCTCTCCCCAGTGACCTCCGCCATGCCCCTTCCTTGATTAGCTTCCGCCATGCATTAAAAACATGGCTTTTCAGGCAGGAATATGGGGTGGATTAGGATTTTAAAGTTTTGTACTGTTTTTAATTGTGTTTTATACTGTGTGTGTCCCCCCCCCCCTTTATTTTTCTTGGATTGTACATCGCTCAGAGGGGCCGGATGTCTGGCCAGATGGGCGATTCATAAATATAATAAATAAATAATAATATAATAAATAAAGGAGGCCTGCTTTCAAGTTCAGGATGTTCTGCACTAATTCTCTCCCTGCTCCCACCTGTGTACTCTGGCCTCCTCACCACCGTTTATCTGGTTTACTGTCATGGGAATTGAGTCACGAGCATTTTTTTTCTGTTCTCCTTTTCCTAATTTGCCTGATCTAGATTAGCAATCTCTTACTCAAGGATAATTGTCTGTAAACAAGAGAAGGTAGCACTCAGCATGGATGAGAAACCTGTAGCCCAAACACTGCTTGGTTAATTCCAATAAAAGTTTGATTGTGCAGTTCTGTAGCTCTTGGGCATGTGCA
Organism: Shinisaurus crocodilurus; assembly: GCA_021292165.1. Taxonomy (NCBI): domain Eukaryota; kingdom Metazoa; phylum Chordata; class Lepidosauria; order Squamata; family Shinisauridae; genus Shinisaurus; species Shinisaurus crocodilurus. The sequence continues at coordinate 141,764 of JAHFWL010000402.1, forward strand.
CGTTCTCGCGACACATTCTTTCCCCCCAGATTTCTTTCTTTCTCATTCCTCCCTTTCCCAAGTTCCAACCCTCATTTCGTAAGCCATCCTGCAGCCTTTTCAGGACCCTTCTCCACATTTTCCTTGGCCCATGCATAGTGGTATAGAGGGGGAAACTCTATGATTCTATGTGACTGGCAAGGGATGCCAATCATGTAAAGTATCAGTCAGGCTTCTGTGACAGATGTTTGTTCTTGTGAGATAATTCAGATATTGTTACCACATGTCCTCATTCACATGTTTGTGAATTTGCAGAGGCGTGACGCACACATAGCAGATCATGTGCTGTACCTCAACAAACAGGGAAAGTAACTCTAGTACAATGATCAGGAGTAACCCATGCCTGTTTTATTTTACCACGAAATATTTCACCGAAGAGAAGAATCCTTGGCTAGGCTACCAACCCCTAGCACAGTGTTCTCCAACCAGATGTTTCTGGCCTACAACTCCCAGCATGCGCCAGCCAGTCATGCTGGCTGGGCTATGCTGGGAGTTGTAGGCCTTTTTTCTGTCTAAACATGCATAGGATTGCGCCTTTAGATTAATTTCAGGAGAAAGAGGGAGAAATAAGAGTCAAAGGCAGTGTATTTACCTTATTTCAGAGTAAGAGGTACAACACAGAAGGTCTCACTTCCTGATGGGACACAGACCCTTGGAAACTCACAGTGGGCACAGGCCATGCTCTGGTCTACAGGCCTTTAGTCACAAATTCCAGATTGGGGTAGCCATCTGCCTGGAGCTGATATATCCAATGGTGATCCCAAGACAACCCAGGCTGAACAATATAGTCAGACGCTCAGTCATAGAAGTATAGGTGATGATGGGTGTACAACAAAGAGTCTTAAAAACTAACGAATACATTCTGGCATAAGCTTTCATGGACTACAATCCACTTCATCGGACTATAATGGCGTATTATGGAGAGCTTCTTGATTTTTATACAGTACATAAGAAGATAAGAAGAGCCATGCTGGAAGAGACCAAGGGTCCATCTAGTCCAGCATTGTGTTCACACAGTGGCCAACCAGCTGCCCATGGGATCTCACAAGTAGGACATGAGTACAATAGCACCCTCCTGCTCATGTTCCCCAGTAGCTGGTATACAGGGGCATATTGCCTCCAATACTGGAGGCAGCAGATAGCCATCATGACCGGTAGCCATGGGTAGCCTACAAGGGATGGGAGGTAAGAACTGTAAACAGTGAAGTCAGAAGGAAATTCAATGCCGAGTACAGATGTGACAATCACATTATTATCAGTTGTCATTTGCCATGCAGCTGCTGCTGATAACAAACATCTTGGCACCAGATAAGCCAATTAACACCGGTGGTGTGATAAAATCCGTTATTCTGATTCAGGCCCGTGGCAATAGACTTCATCAGCAGTTTTAATTCTAACTCAGCAGTCTAATCTCCCTTCCTTTGCTCCACACTAGCTACTTTGATATCTGTGCTAGAATGTCCTGGGAGGGTGAAGTGCTCCCCTGGTTTCTGACATTTTTGATGTCAGATTTGTGTCTATTTATTCTTTTCCATAGAGAGACTGGCCCGTTTGCCCTATGCAGAATGCAGAAGGGCATTGCTGCCATCTTCTGTCAGCTGCTGAGCTAGAATTAAATCTGTTCATGAATTCTGTTGTCAGAATTATTGTATCAGAATAACAGATTTTATCACATGACAGCTGTCAATCGGCTTACCTAGTGCCAGGATGTTTGTTATCAGCAACAGCTGCACTGTAAATGACCACTGTTAATAAAATGATGCTGGCTCAGCTTGTCTGAGCGTGGAAAGCTAAGCAGGGTCAGGCCTGGTTATTACTTGGATGGGAGACCCCTCCTCTAGTTTCCTGCATTGAGCAGGGGGTTGGACTCGATAGCCTTGTAGGCTCCTTCCAACTCTATGATCTATGAAATCTATGAAATAATTTCCTTCTAACCTGTTTACAATCCACCCCAGCACCAGCACCAGCACCAGCACCAGCACCATCATGTGTAGCAGAAACTCTCCATAATACTCCATGTATCTGATGAAGTAGGTCATAGTCCACCAAAAGCTCATGTCAGAATAAATCTGTTAAGGTTTTAAAGTGCCACAAGACTTTCTGTTGTTTTCCCTGGCTAAAGTCAACCTTATCTCCACCTATGCAAGAAGATTACCTTTATTAATCAGGAATAACTACCATTCCCAGTTCACATACTTATTAAAGTGGATTATAATAGGAACCCTCACTTCAAAAGCATGCACTAGAAAAATGGGGGGGGGGGGAATTCAGTACTTTACTACTATTTATTGATTTGATTTTGTACCCTGCTTTTCTTTTCCTTTTTTAATATACATTTTTTTTTAAAGTTTTTCAAGCAATATATAAAACAACTAAAATAACATACTTACAACTTATATAGTGCTCCCATCACCACGGGACCAAAGGATACTTTTCTATCTCTATAATCAATTATTATTCATTATGTCAAAAATACAACATATCTTGACATGGCATGTTCCCTTTCCCCTTTATTAAAACAAAATCTAAAAATAATCCCCAAATATCCTTAAAATTATTTTTCTTAAGTTGCCCCTTTTTACATTTGAAACTACAAGTTAATTTATCATTTAAAGCAATATCCCACACCTCCTTATACCAATCAACAATTTAAAAAAATCACGTTGAACTTTCCATTTCCTTGCTATCATTAATCTTCCTGCTGTTAGCAAATTTACAATTAATTCTTTTGCATCTTGAGAACAAACAACTTTCTCCATTATTGATAACAATGTACCCTGCTTTTCTACCAAGAAAAAAATGGCATTCAAGGCAGCTTGCAATCATAAATAAAACTTGATTAAAATAATAATAAAACAAATGCATTAAAACAGTTAGGGCACAGTCCAATGGGGCTGCCCATAAGCCTCCGAACTCGGATTACGGGCCTCCTATGCAGGGCGGGAGGAGCGTGGAGGCGATGGGTCATTTTGGCGGTCTAGCTGTAGTGCTTAGGATGGGGAGGGAAGAAAGCTGGAGTGCCACCAGCATACGTTGTTGTATCCTGGAACACCCTCTTCACCCCTTCTCTGAGGTCAGTCTTCGGACCTTGGAGAAGCAGCCGACGTGTTTTTTTTCCCATGCTGGCTGTAAGGGGTGGGAAGTGGGATCTGACTGCGCATGAATCCCCAGCTCCCAGGTCGGAGCTCTTTTCCAACCTTGGATCTGGGGATCCGAACACTCCTATGGCCTTGTAGACCAGGGCTCTCCAACCCTGGGTCCCCAGACGTTTTTGGCCTACAACTCCCAGCATGCTGGGAGTTGTAGGCCAAAAACATCTGGGGACCCAAGGTTGGAGAACACTGCTCTAGACGCTGTCTTGGGGCCATAGGATTGCTTTGCCCAAAACACAGCAGTAGCGCAATAAAAACAGCATCCAACCAAAAAAAGACACACACACACACCAAAAGGCTGCTTGAATGATGCACAGGGTAGGGATTCATAGGGCTTTTGCGGAGGCACGGTGCGCGCACGGGTTAGACCACAGACTGTACCAGCCTAAAGGCCCAATCCTATGCATGTTTAGACAGAAGAAAAGTCCTACAACTCCCAGCATGCTGGAAATTGTTGGATCCCCCGCCCCCTGTCCAAACATGCATAGGATTGTGCCCTAATAGTGTCATCCTATGCATGTCTACTCAGAAGTGTGGCGTAGTGGTTAGAGTGTTGGACTGGGACTCCGGAGATCTGGGTTCTAGTCCCCGCTCGGCCATGAAACTCACTGGGTGACTTTGGGCCAGTCACTGACTCTCAGCCTAACCTACCTCACAGGGTTGTTGTGAGGATAAAATGGAGAGGAGGAGGAGGAGGATTATGTAAGCCACCTTGGGTTCCTTGCAGGAAAAAAGGCGGAGTATAAATAGAATGAATGAATGAATGAATGAATGAAGTAAGCCCCACTGAGTTCAATGGGACTTACTCCCAGGTGAATGGGTATAGGATGGCAGCCTAACAGTGGGGGAAACTAGCCCAGAAACGCCAACACCAGCACGTTCCCGCAGATCCCCCCCCCCGCACTGCCTTTGCAAACAGGTTCAGGGGCTAAGAAGCCCCCCGCGGCCAGCCGTGCAAAAGCCCCTTCCACCACGCCGCCTGGTGCTCCCCGCAGCAGGCCTGTGCGTCTCCATGGCGACGGTTGCCCAGGGAACCGCGTCTGGCTCCGAGGCCTGCCGGGCTGCTGAGCGCCTGGGCCCGCCCGCCCGCCCGCCTGCTGGTTTGCTGGTTTGCTGGTTTGCTCCGCCGCCGCCACGTCCCGGGCCGCTTTTCTCCCGCCCGGGAAGGGGGCTGCGTGCGTGGAAAGACCCTTCCTTAGACCTGCGGAGAGGTGAGGGGGCGGGCATAATTTCAGGCCCCTATGGGGGGTGGAGAGGGATACTGTGTCGTCGTCCCCAAATCTGTGCCCCGCCCAAAGATGGGGGTGGGAGCCCAAAGAGCCCTGCCTGCCTCTCCCCCCCCCTCTTCCATTAATAGCATATCTGGCCGAAGTTGCAAGGGAAGGTGGTATTTGCTCACCCCAAATCCCGCAGAATTGCCCCTTGCAAATCCCATACTTACCCCCCCCCACACACAAATCCCATACAATTGCCCCCCGCAAATCCCATAGAATTGCCCCAGCAAACGCCACAGAATTGCCTCCCCCAAATCCCATAGAATTGTCCCCCTTTACCCTCCATGGTAAATTCTTGTCCTTATTTTCTCCTTTGGATAGGGCGGGGTGGGGGAGGATATCTATTATTATTGTTGTTTGTTATTATTATTATTTAATTGCACACCCATCATCACTCTTGCCACTGCCTTCAAGCTTTCTTTTCCTCCACCCCATCCGCTAAGTTAAAACTCTGAATAGGGACAGACACACATGGATGTGAAATGCAAGCACATGGATGCAAAATGGCGGCTTACTTTCCCCGCCATCGCCACCATGTGTGAAAGTGCCTCACCCAGAGAGTAACATGTGGCTAGATTTATTTATTTGCAGCATTTCTAGCCCACTCTTCAGCTGAAAAAGACTCTCAGAGGGCTTACAAAGGTTAATATTAAGGCAGTCCTTGTCCTCAGGCTTACAGTTGAAAAAAGACATGACACAAAAGGAAAAAGGACTGGGAGGGAGGAAGAAAGAAGAAGAAGAAACAGAACTCAGGCACTAGTTCTTAGTTTCAAAGTTCTTATAGGTGTTCTTTCTGGCAGGGAAACAAGCTCCCTGTATGACTGATGTATTTATTTATTTTACTATATTTCTATCCCACCTTTTTTTCCCTGCAAAGAATCCAAGGTGGCTTTCATAATCCTCCTCCCGCTCTCCATTTTATCCTCACAACAACCCTGTGAGACTAGCCGAAAGTCCCCTGGTGAACTTCATGGCTGAGTGGGGACTAGAGCACAGATCTCCCGAGTCCCGGCAGTCCAACACTCTAACCACTATGCTACACTGGCTCTCGCCTCTGGTTCTCTGTCTGATGGATGATGAGGCCAGAGTCCGCAGTCCCAGGAAACTGGATGCTTTTGAGTTGCAGCAGCTGTTCAGCAGAGTAGGTCCAACCAGGTTCATTATGCCGTTAAAGGTTCTTGGTTTTGACAGAAAGGAAACTTTTATGATCCGGTTACTAAGCACCAAACTAGGTGGAACACAGGGCAAACATGTGATGTATGTGCTGACACATGGAAAGGGAGTTACTGCTGAGACACATAGTGACCCCAGGCTTGTATGTGGGGATCCAGAGAGTTGCAACCAACTGCCCCTCATGTTTGAAGACTAACCCAAGACAAGACCAGCTGGACCTCCTCCACTGATGGGAGGCAGGCCATGGGCTTTCTACCTGTTTCAAAGACTTCAGATAGACTTTGCTGAACTACCATACTCACATGGATATCATTATCTACTTGTTATTGTGGAGAAATTGACTGGATGGGTGGAAGACTTTCCAACTTGCACAGCAACTGTGAGTTTTGAAGACTATGTTGACAGAACTCTGCACAGAGACTAAGTTGAAGTGACTCCAAGTCCTTCCCATAGCTCTAGCTAGGATCTGGTGTCAGCCAAGGGGAAGGTTGAAATTGTCACTTATTGAGTTACTTTATGGGAGACCCCCCTCCCCCCTAGAATTTTGCTCATGAGGCCCTCTTTGGACATGCTGGTGCAGCCTGGGTAGGCTCTTGCAATCCCTTCCCTCTTGTTGGCAGCCATGAATTTTCGTGGCATTGGGTTGTGGATTCATGTGCTGAAGCAGCCGTGTGAAAAGGGTGGCCAGTTATGAATCACCAAGAAAGAGGAAATGCATCACCAAAAAAAAAAAAAAAAAGAGGACACTGATTTGAATCTACTTTGCACGTGCTAATTTATTTATTTTTATTTTTATTTATTATATTTATACCCCGCCTTTTTTCCTGCAAGGAACCCAAGGCGGCTTACGTAATCCTCCTCCTCTCCATTTTATCCTCACAACAACCCTGTGAGGTAGGTTAGGCTGAGAGTCAGTGACTGGCCCAAAGTCACCCAGTGGGTTTCATGGCCGAGCGGGGACTAGCACCCGGATCTCCCGAGTCCCAGTCCAACACTCTCACCACTATGCCACACGCATATGCATAGATGCGGATTTTAAAATGATTATTATAATTTAAATAGAAACACACACACATAGAAACGCACACATTCCATGGACCTTGCATAGAAACAGAACATCTCACCATAGTGTGGAAGACTGTGACCAGGGGACCTGTGTGCCCCCCCCCCCCAGTTTGCTACCCTGGTGATGTCGATGGGCAACATCAAGGCCCAGCTCTTCCGTCAGATGGTTCTTTGTCTTTAAACCGGACTTAGACTGGGCTGCCCTTCAAATTGAGGGTGGCCCTCTGGCAACCCTTCAAACAGAGGGCTATCCTCTGTAAAAGAGGACATATGGGCTCCCTACGATGTGAATCACAGTGGAAGACATAGAACACAGTGCGGTTTGGCTTCCTGCGCACTGCTGCAAGCGTAGCTTTCCAGGCATCTGCAGCTGAACCTGTTGAGCTCTGCAGGCACTATCCACATCCACCCGACAGCCTCCCCACGTGACACCCATGGCTCAAAGTCAGCAGAGATTGCCTCAACACCGTGGCTGCCACGGGGAGGGTTCTGTGGGGATGCCCCCCCCCCATGCTGAAGAAGCGAAGAAGACATCCATGCTGCTGCTTATCCTTGGAGGGTCTCGCATGGACAGAGTCTGTGGTTGCTGTGCCTGCTTTAAGGACCATTGACTAACAGCGTGTGAAGACCTGGTCATCAACATGTTTGCATATAGTGATTGTGTGGGAGGATATGGGAAGGAGTCGGTCCTATGCTGGTTAGGCCGAAGCAGAGTTTTCCCCCTTATGCACAGCCTGGTTATTGAAACGGGTTATCACCACGTGGGTTGCTAAACCCTGCTAAAAAGGCTTTTAAAAGGAAACGGGTTGTCCAGACAAGGTTTAAAACTAATAAAGACATTTATTAGTTTTACTTACAGTCCGTTTATTCATATGCGTGTGTCCATCATGCTGGAGAGAGAGAGAGAGAGAGCTGGCCACAGAGAGGCCAGAAGGAGGGAGGAGGGGTCACAAAACATGCACCCTGGGGGAATCGTTCCATTAACCCTTTCCTCCCACTGTAACTAGTGGTTATATTACCTTGTTGATTTAAGCAGGCGACATTACAATTTCCATCAGATAGAACCAAAGGATTACTGTCACCCCAAGTCTTGCCCCTACGGCAGCGGTGGAGAACCTCAGGCCAAATCCAGTCCTCCAGGGTTGCCAGTCTGGCCCTCTCTGGGCTTCACCAGATGGCCACGTCCCCCCCCCCCCCAATCATTTGGTGGTTTCCAGACTTGATGTCTGAATGATGCAGCAAGACTCCTTAAAGTTTTTAGGTATCAAAATAAATATCTTGGTCCCGCCCTGATTCTGTAGTTCCCAGTCATATAGACAAACGGATAGGTCATCAGAGCAGCCTTGACAGGAACATAATAACAGGGCCTTCAAAGCTACTGCCCATTCTTGTGCAGGCGTAATCAGGCTGTATATAGTTACTGTTTCTCCATCTATTCTGGTACTGCCTCCTGTGACTGTCAGCATCTCTCCAGGTCTCAGGCAGAAGCAGATGTGTCCCATCACCCGCTACCCGATCCTTTTTAAACTGGGGGGTGTCAGAGATTTAGCCTGTGAGGGAGCCTGTGAGGTAGGTTAGGCTGAGACTCAGGGACCGGCACAAAGTCACCCAGTGAGTTTCATGGCTTAGTGCGGACTAGAACCCGGAACTCCTGAGTCCCTGTCCAATGCCCTAACCACTACTCCACACTGGCTCTCACTCACCCATTTTGGGGGTCTATCACAGCCTGACCTTGCCTGGGATATTCTTTGTTCAAAGGCCTTTCCAGAAGGAAGGGGAAGGGGGAAGTTTGGTTCATCAACAGTTGCAAAATGCTGCCAAAATTATGTCCACAGTCATCTTGTGGAGTCTAAGCTGGATTCTTGACACTTTCTAGAGTAATTTGTATTGTTTTATGCTCTGTTTCTATTTGTCTATCATGGCCAAACCAAAAGTAAAAGTAAAGCAAAGAAGTAAATTAATATTCTTTTACTATACTGTTAGTTCCTTTGAATTTCTCTTTAAGGAAAGAAACTAAAATACAAATTATTTTAAATTAAGTATTCCTGAACACTGGTTTTTCAAACTGACAGCTTGTTCTTTCCTCTCTCTCTCTCGTCCTGTCTAGCGCCAAAGAAGCCTCCATCCCATCCCCCAGTTGATCCAGTGGTGAAAAATAAAACAGAAACCTCAGTGATGTTAGCCTGGTCCCCTCCTAACATGGAACGCCCCACCCCCATCGATGGGTACCTAGTGGAACATAAGAAACTGACTGGGTTCACCTGGCTGAGGTGCCACGAATCTCTCGTCCCCGAAACAGAGTTCATCGTGAGCAACCTTACTGAAGAGGCTGGCTGACTACCAATTCCAAGTATCTGCGCTCAACAACTATGGCCAGAGCGACTACCTTGAGTTCCCAGGAACCCTGCACCTTGGTGAGTCCAGAAAGAGCAAATGTCTGCCGTCTTTGGGATCATGGGAAGGGTCTTGATCCAGAACAGGCCTGTAGGCCCCTATGTACTCCGGTGGGGAGGGGTGGGAATTAGGGTACACTGGAATGGGGTGTTATAAGTCAGTGTAAAACAGCAAACACTTAAAGCCAAGTACTCGAAGGGTGCAATCCTATGCGTGTTTAGACAGAAAAAAGGCCTACAACTCCCAGCATGCCCCAGCCAGCATAGCTGGCTGGGGCATGCTGGGAACTGTAGGCATTTGTTTCTGTCGAAACACGCATAGGATTGCACCATAAGAGGTTTAATATATTTAACAAACAATTGCAATTAACCTGTAATAAAATTCCTAAATAACTTACCCAGTGTCCTTGCACTCATTGACCAGAACAATAGAAAGTGAGCAAACTTTCTTTCTTTCTAAACAGAGATTTACCATAACATTGCAAATATATATATATAAAATCAAGCAAAAAATTTAGTTCCCTTCTGAAATAAACCCAAACATATCATTCATGGTAATTAAAAAAGAGTATGGACGAACATTACCTTGAAATGTACCATTGCAGAATGCAACAACTTATTTTCCAATAAGTGATTTTGGGTGGGTTTGCACGTCATGACAGCCCACCCTGTCATGAATAAGCTACGCAGTGTGGGTTGTTCATGAAACAACCCACCGTGCGCCCAGCAGATGATCAGGCACCAGGGATGTTGAAGAGTCCTTGGTCTAGAGTCACGAGTTGAGTCATGAGTCTTTGGACCCAAGTCTCGAGTCTGAGTCCTTGGTCCAAAATGGTGACTCACGAGTCATGAGTCCCGAGTCACTCCCAAAGCTGACTCCACGAGTCCCTATTAAAATCAATGGGGTTTTTTCCCAACAAAATAAGGCTACTTCAGATGTGTGGCATAAATAAATTCTAGGCACAAGTGTGCCTTTTTATTTCAAAACTCTGCCACTGATTTTGACAAGAACAGACCAGGCAGACAAACCTAAAATAACCAGGCACGCAGCGGAGGCAGGGAACCCCAAAGCAGGCAGGCCGAGGCATTTGTCTTGGACAATTCAAACTGTGGAACTGGTCAAGAAGAGACCAGGCAGGCAGAGGAAGCAGGGAACCCCAAACAGGCAGGAAGAGGCAGCCAAACCCAAAATGTCTGAAAGGTTGCATTTTAGGAAAATGATTTTTAAAAAATAAAATCTTCACCAGTGATCACACTTCACTCCTTCTGGCACAGCCCAGGGATGTTGAAGAGTCCTTGGTCTCGGGTCCCGAGTCGAGTCTCGAGTCCCATTAAAAATATTGGGACTCGAGTCAGAGGGGGGACTCAGTCCGACTCACGAGTCGAGTCCTGGAGTCCGAGTCCCCATCCCTGTCAGGCACACTGTGAGGTGTCCCCACTCCTTCCCCTCAGTCCTCCCGCAGGCATCCCAGGGGACTCGACGGCAGGACCTGTCTCGTCTCCTCTCTTCTTGCTAAACCTGAGCCCTTGCTGTGGCTTTCCCGCCGCAGATTGCTTTTCGTGATCTCTGACTTGATAGTCAGTGACAGCCCCCTCCAAAGTGCCTAAGTGGCACGCTGGAGGGTGAATCGCTGGTTCGCTACCCACACTTTATTTTCAAGCGCAAGAAATTGGCGCACATTTTCCAGTCATCCAAAAAAAAAAAATATTAGTCGGACTTGTGCAAGTGCGGAGGTGCACACTTGCATGGGTCTGAAATGGGAAGCCTCACCTGGGCAATGTCCTAGGAGGTAACTGCTGCCAAAGTGCAGCAGGTCAGGTGCCCACCATGGACATTGACCAGAGAGGCTGCAAATAGGGTTATTATATACTTTGCTTTCCCCTGACAGCTGACAAAGGTTTTCTTTTATAGTGGGGTTTTGACAGGACTAATCAGGGCTTTTTTTGACAGGGACGTGTGTGTGTGTGTGTGTGTGTGTGTCCCTGTCAAAAAGAACCCTGGGTAGCCCTGTTAAAAAACCCATTTTAAAAGGAAGCCTGAATTTTGACAGCTAGCTGTCAAAATGCCGTGCTCCCGTAAATGGGGTGGCTTGCACTTTCCCACTTCTTCAGTAGACATAGTTGCTTGGCCAAGGCATACCGAACTCTGACTGGCTACCTGCGCGGCAGTCTTATTGGCTGGGAGCCAAACATAATCTCTTCTGGATCAGGCCAAACACCTGGCACCTACTTGACCTGTCTTTCCTCAGCCTTTTGCTCCCCTGCTCAATCTTAGCTCACTGCAGGGATGGGGACTCGGACTCGAGGACTCGACTCGTGAGTCGGACTGAGTCCCCCCTCTGACTCGACTCAGACTCGAGTCCCAATATTTTTAATGGGACTCGAGACTCGACTCGGGACTCGAGACCAAGGACTCTTCAACATCCCTGGGCTGTGCCAGAAGGAGTGGAGCGTGATTGCCGGCGAAGAGCGCATGGAAGCGAGGTGTGCCGCTGCTCGGCCACTATGGATGGCTACCAGGAGTGCAGCCCCAACAGTGTGTCAAGATTTATTTTGATTGATGTGTTGCGTACTTGGGAGAGGCAGAAGAAGGACCTGAGATTACTCTGTGTGGCTGCTCTGAGTGTGTTTCTGGTTCAAGCAAGTTCATCACCAGTGGAGCGGGTGTTCAGTGAGGGTGGAATTGTGATGAGATCTCACCATTCCAGAATGGGGGCCAAAAATTTAGAAAAAATCATGTTCCTCAAATGCAACATGGATAAGTTTTAGGAAGTACAGCAAGTTTATTTTTTAAAATCATTTTTCTAAAATGCAACCTTTCAGACATTTTGGGTTTGGCTGCCTCTGCCTGCCTGTCTGGGTTCTCAGCCTCCTCTGCCTGCCTGGTCTCTTCTTGACCAGTTCAACAGTTGAATTGTCCAAGACAAAGGCCTCTGCCTGCCTGCTTCGGGGTCCCCTGCCTCCTCTGCCTGCCTGGTTATTTTGGGTTTGTCTGCCTGGTCTGTTCTTGCCAAAATCAGTTGCAGAGTTTTGAAATAAAAAGGCACACTTGTGCCTAGAATTTATTTAAATCACACATTTAAATAAGTAGCCTTATTTTGTTGGGAAAAAACCCGATTGCTTTTAATAGGGACTCGTGGAGTCAGCTTTGGGAGTGACTCGTAACTCGTGAGTCACCATTTTGGACCAAGGACTCGGACTCGGACTCGAGACTCGGGTTCAAAGACTCGTGACTCGACTCGTGACTCGAGACCAAGGACTCTTCAACATCCCTGGCTCAGCCTTTCCGATCATCCTAATCTCCTGAGCCGTAGCGCTTGCCTAGGTGACTTCAGTCATGCATCTTGCTGTCTGCCACTGGGCAGGTAGGAGTCATGCCTGTCCTTATGAGGTCACATAATGCTGGGAGGATGAAGGAGGGGCACACAACTAGGCATGACTGTGGCCATGCAGTGTCTTCGGGCAGCTGCTGCAGCATGTTAGTTTCCCACAGTGCCCCATGGCGGCACTATTTCGGGGACGTTGTTGTGGCGGATTTAAATGGTGGCCTCTAAGTTGTCTGCTACCAGGTAAGTGCACAGAGGCCCATTGATGCAGAAGGCCAACAGAGGGTGCTTTTCCAGGGGCAAATCCTCAAATCCAGTGCCAGCCCACCCCCCTAGAATATTGGGGAAGAGCAAGAGGAGGAAAAGTCGGTATGGTGGTAACTGGAGGGGGAGAAGAAGTGGAAGAGAGACCGGCGGGGCAGGGCGAGACAAGAGGGAAGAAAAGTAGAGAAAAAAGCAGACAAACAAGACCTGAGCAAGTAAAGAAGAGGGAACATGAGCGAGGAGAACTGATACCGAATGAACTGTGTCCAGAAACGTCTATTTGACTAGCGACGCGCAGGACTGGTGCAGGGCAGTTTGGCGCCCTAGGCGAAATTATATTAAGCGCCCCCCCTCTCGTCTCGTGGGGGGGCGGCTCCGGAGCAAAGCAGCCCTGCTCTGCAAACCACCACCCCCGCCACCCCCCCGCAGCCCCCCTGCCACCTACCTTCCCCCCGCCCGTCACCTACCTTCCCCCCGCCCTGGCCGCCGCCTCCTCCGAAGAGGAAGTGACGCGACGGGACCCCCGCGCTCTGTTTTTGGCCGGGGAAACCAGGGCAACAGGGCTGTTTAAGCCCTGTTGCCCTGGTTCCTCCTGCCAAAACAGCGCGGGCGGGGCTCCAGAAGCAGCGCGGAGAAGGTGGGGGGCGGGGGGCAGAAAAGCGCCGACATCTCAGTGGGGATTCTGCCTTTGGAGGGCCCTCCCCCCACCATCGCGGCCGACACGGTTCTCTCTGTACCAGCTGCGGCTCCGAAGACGGAAGACCGTCTTCGGAGCAGGTGCTGGGGGGGGGGGGTATTCCAGGGGGCGGGGAGGGGAGTAGGCACCGCCATCCTCCGAAGAATCCAGGCTCTGCCTCAGACCCTCCTCCTTGCGAGGAAGGGGAAAACATTTAGACGGCTGAAATCGGCCGTCTAAATGTTTTGGAGGGTGAGGGGAGCGCAGAGGCAATCCTTGCCTCTGCACTTCTCCCGCCTTCCATTGGACGTCCCCGTAATCCTCCAAGTTCAGAGGGTTTTCTTTTATAATGGGGTTTTGACAGGACTAATCAGGGCTTTTTTTGACAGGGACGTGTGTGTGTGTGTGTGTGTGTGTGTGTGTGTGTGTCCCTGTCAAAAAGAACCCTGGGTAGCCCTGTTAAAAAACCCATTTTAAAAGGAAGCCTGAATTTTGACAGCTAGCTGTCAAAATGCCGTGCTCCCGTAAATGGGGTGGCTTGCACTTTCCCACTTCTTCAGTAGACATAGTTGCTTGGCCAAGGCATACCGAACTCTGACTGGCTACCTGCGCGGCAGTCTTATTGGCTGGGAGCCAAACATAATCTCTTCTGGATCAGGCCAAACACCTGGCTCCTACTTGACCTGTCTTTCCTCAGCCTTTGGCTCCCCTGCTCAGTCTTAGCTCACTGTGGACAGCCTTTCCGATCATCCTAATCTCCTGAGCCGTAGCGCTTGCCTAGGTGACTTCAGTCATGCATCTTGCTGTCTGCCACTGGACAGGTAGGAGTCATGCCTGTCCTTATGAGGTCACATAATGCTGGGAGGATGAAGGAGGGGCACACAACTAGGCATGACTGTGGCCATGAAGTGTCTTCGGGCAGCTGCTGCAGCATGTTAGTTTCCCACAATGCCCCATGGCGGCACTATTTTGGGGACGTTGTTGTGGCAGATTTAAATGGTGGCCTCTAAGTTGTCTGCTACCAGGTAAGTCCACAGAGGCCCATTGATGCAGAAGGCCAACAGAGGGTGCTTTGCCAGGGGCAAATCCTCAAATCCAGTGCCAGCCCACCCCCCTAGAATATTGGGGAAGAGCAAGAGGAGGAAAAGTCGGTATGGTGGTAACTGGAGGGGGAGAAGAAGTGGAAGAGAGACCGGCGGGGCAGGGCAGGGCAGGGGGAGACAAGAGGGAAGGAAAGTAGAGAAAAAAGCAGACAAACAAGACCTGAGCAAGTAAAGAAGAGGGAACATGAGCGAGGAGAACTGATACTGAATGAACTGTGTCCAGAAATGTCTATTTGACTAGCGACGCACAGGACTGGTGCAGGGCAGTTTGGCACCCTAGGCGAAATTATATTAAGCGCCCCCCCTCGTGCCGTGGGGGGGGGGCTCCAGAGCAAAGCAGCCCTGCTCTGCAAACCACCACCGTCTGAAATCGGCCGTCTAAATCCTTGCCTCTGCACTTCTCCCGCCTTCCATTGGACTCTCCCGTAATCCTCCAAGTTCAGAGGGTTACGGGCAGCCACATTGGATGGCGCCCTAAGTGGAATTCTCCGTTTACATTCAGGGACGCAGGGTCTTGAATTAAATTTCAATTTTTTAAAAAAATGGCATTTTAAGGATTTGGAAGATTGGATTTATCTCCTACGTGCAATCCAATGTCGCTCATAAGATGCCTAATGATGTGGCATGATGTGAGTTGTGTTTCCCTTATTTTTCACCTAAGATTTGTTCATTTTAACTTTTGCATTTTGTTCTTATGTGCCGTAGAGCCAGTATTGGTTGTGAAAAAGCCCCTGAGAAATGTAGAAGTCGTGCCAGGCACGGATGCGACTTTTACTGTTGACCTCAACACTCGCTCCGGCTCGTGGTGCATTAATGGCAGAGTCTTGGTGAACAGTGATAAATACATCATTACAAGAACCAAGACGACCCACAGCCTCACCGTCAAGCGGGTCACAAGCGCTTTGAAAGGAGCAGAGGTGAAATTTGTCACCAGTGATATTGAAAGCACTGCCACAATCAGCTTGAAAGGTATTTGTCTAGGCGTATCCTTTGGGGCTATTTATTTGGTGGGGTGGGCAGCAATCACGGAGTTGGAAGGAAACTTGGAGATCACCTAGTCCGGTCTTGCCCAACCTGGTGTGCTGGATTACGTCTCCAAGTGGGATGGCCATTATGCCTGAGGCATGCTGGGAACTGTAGCCCAACACTTCTGGAGGGTGCCAGGTTGGAGAAGGGCGATCTAGTCCAACCCGCTGCTCCGTGCAGGCGCTGCAAGGCAGGGTGCAGTGACAGCATCCCTGACAGATGGCTTGCCCAGCCTCTACTTAAATATCTCCAACGCAAGAGAATCCACCACCTCGTGAGACAGTCTGTCCCACTGCCGAACAGCTCTCACTGTTAGGAAGTTTTCCTAATGCTCTGGTGGGGGAAGCATAGAACTGAGCTCCAGAGCCTGCAAACAAACCATTCATATCCTGGTTTCCTCTGCTGGTTAGGATGCTGAGATTAAACCACAGTTTCCTGGTTCAGAGGTAGTGGGAAACTGGTTTAACCAAACGACAGATGTGCTGGAGGAGGGGAAAGGGGAGCGCACAGGCCAAATCCTGCTTCGCGGTTTAATAAGCCATGGTTTACTAAGATGAGATTGTTACATTTGGACTGGGCCTAGGCCAGCCTTCCTAACCTGATGCCCTCCAGATGTGTTGGATGGGCCATGCTGGCTGGGAATTATGGGAATTGCAGTCCAGCACATCTGGAGGGCACCAACCTGGAGAAGGCTGGCCTAGCCTCTTAATAGGTTCTCTTCAAGTATTCACCGGATGGCTATTTTAGCGTTGTTTGTATTCTTCAGGGAAAGAACTCTTTCGCTGGCTCCTAGTGGTTTATGGTCAAACAGAAATGTTAGTTTCCAGCACCATGTGCATAATGTTTGTGATGGCATCGTAATTGCTTCGCTGGCATCATGTTCTTCCTGCCCCGTAGTGAGACTGAATTCCCGAGGAAGCCCTTGCTTCTTCCATGGGGTTCCTCTCTGCTTTGGAATGCCACTGGGTTCATTCTTCACGTTCCACCTGTCCATCCCATCTCCAAAGATAGTGTTCCTATTCCATTGTCCAGTGTTAGCACTTTGCATGCAAAAGGCCGCAGGTTCGATCCCCGGCATCTCCAGGTAGGGCTTAGAAAGAATCCTGCCTGAAGCCCTGGAGAGCATCGACAATACTGGGCTAAATGGACCAAAGGTCTGACTCGGTATAAGGCCGCTTCCTATGCAGTACTTTCACTTAAATTCTCCGGTTTTGAATGTGCACCCAGATGTGTATTTCTCAACCCAAGCTTTGTTGTTGTTGTTATTTTCACTCTGCCTCAAAATTCTGAAAATTATTCAGCTTTAAAAGAATCGGTTAAAAACGGTTCAAATAATATCTTTAAAGTTACAAATACACTGTAAAATACAGTAAAACCATCACTATGCCACCAGAAAACAGATAATACACATGCCTATGCCCCAAAAGCTTGTACAAATGAATACATTTAACTGGGGTCTGAATGACAATTCTTTGCTCTTTGACTAGTCCTAACTAATCAATTCTGTTGTGGTCTGTTTCTATGTTTATTTTTCCTTCCACAGAGCCTGAGGAGGCATTTGCAGGCAAGGAGAAGGTACAGAACGAGATCAGGGTTGCCCTGTCGGAGAACGCGGCTCTCGCGTGCGAGGTGGCCCAGGCCAACGCGGAAGTGAAGTGGTTCAAGGATGGGAAACTGATCACTTCCAGCCATAAAGTCAAGGTAGAAGCTGAAGGCAGAACCCGGCGGCTGGTTGTACAGCAGGTGGAGAAGAAAGATGTGGGCGAGTACACCTGTGAGGTTGCTGGCCAGAAACTGACCTTCAACGTCATTGCGACAACTCCAAAAGGTTTATATATTTTCCTTGATACCCTGCTATATATTTGAGGCTCCTTTTTTCACTAGCATCCATTCCTTTCCCGCTTCCGTTGGCAGCTAATGCTGAAGAACTGAACCTCCCACAATCCCTGATACTTATTCTGCTATGGGCCAAACGATGTGAAAAATCTAATTTGCCCCTCATCTAAATGGAATAAGGTGATGTTGAGGCATGAGGTAGCAGCTATTGGTAGGTTAGCCCCGCTGCTTTATTTGGGCATCACTTCTTTGCGCTGCAGGTGGTTTCATAACATTTGTGGAGGGCCCGAGGAGTGCTGAAGTTCAGGCTTCAGAGCCCAGAGGGCCTCAAAACCCCCCACGCTTTTTGTTTGATAGTCCTGCTACTGTGTTCAAAGTAGTTGCTGTACAGAATCTAGGCCCAGTCCTCAAGAGGGCTCTGCGCACATGACATGCAAAGGGGATTGTTCTCTGTTACAGGGGTGGGGAACAATTCTCCCATAAAGGGTTGTGACCCATGGCAAAAATCAATCAGTGGTGAATCCAAGGGTGGGCAGAGGAGGAGCCTAAAGTGAGCAATGCCAGAGCCAATAGGGGGCAGAGTCAGTAGCTCAGGGTGGCCACTCACACATTGGCTGGATTCAGACAACACGATAACCCACATTCAACGGTTGAGTGTGGGTTGTTGTTGAAATGTGGATTATCATGTTGTTTGAACCCAGCTGAGATAGCAAGCCATGGTGAACAACCCACTGTTCATCACCCAACAGCAAACCATGGGTTCTCTTCATGGGTTGTTCGTGGTTAACAAGTCATGGCCTGTCAGACTGGGTTCAGACAACACGATAGCCCACATTTCAACAACACCCCATGTGGTTCAATGACAACCCACATTCAACCCATATTCAACCCTTGAGTGTGGGTTATTATCGTGTTGCCTGAACCCAATCATTATCAGAAAAGAGGAAACGCATCACCAAAAATGAGGACAAACGAGGACACCAATTTGCATATGGTAATTTATAAGTATAGATGCAAATTAAGAAATAATTAACTTAATTTAAATAGAAATACAAGACATCTCACCATAGTGGGAGAGGACTGACCAGCGTTCCTGCTGAGTCGGCTGTCCAGTTGCAAACTGTAGGTGGACGACTTCGAGGCCCCTGCCACCAGTTGATTTGCTTGGTCCATCTGCTCTGTTGGTACTTTATTTATCTGTATGTATTTATTTATTTCAGGGAATTAAATACTTTATTTATTTATCTATTTATCTATTTATCTATTTATTATATTTACATCCCACCTTTTTCCCTGCAAGAAACCCAAGGTGGCTTACATCTCCATTTTATCCTCACAACAACCCTGTGAGGTAGGTTAGGCTGAGATTCAGTGACTGGCCCAAAGTCCCCCAGTGAGCTGCATGGCCGAATGGGAACTCGAAGCCAGATCTCCTGAGAGAACACTCTCACCACTACGCCACACCTACTTTTGTGTGGTGCACCTATTCTGCTCCTGCCCTCCACTTGTGGTCTCTGAATGTTGAGGGTCAACGTGTGGAGCGGGATGTTAGCGGGTAGTTCTGCCTTTGGTCAGCGTGTTGGGAGTTCATTATGGCAGCAGTAAAGCTGAAGTGTGGGCACGGATTAAGAAAGAAAGAGCCGAAGCATTTCCCCAAAGAATTGTTCACGTTACACTATGCATGTTTATTTAAACCAGTTTCAGACCTGTTTAACTGCCCTGTCTCCTAGCCAAGGAACTTTGGGAATGGTACTCACATGAAGTGGCTGGCTACCAAAAGACTGGCCCAAAGTCACCCAGTGACTAAAGGCTGCTGCTGGGGCTGGGACTGACTTACCGGCACTATAGGGAGTGTTGTTTCTTCGTGCCTTAGTGCCTCATTCTGTTTAAGTTACACTGGATTGGATCCAACTGCATCTGCATGCAGATTCCCCCTCCCCCTGCAGCCCATGCGTCCCCCAGGTCTGCTCTGCAGGAGGTGCAGGGAGGAGGACCAGAAGGGGAAGACCCGTTGCATGGGCAGAAGTCTGCTCACAATGTTGGATGAAACGCACAGCCAGTTTGAAAGTACAGTCATGCCTTGGATTGAGAGCATAATTTGTTCCGGAAATGTGCTTGTAATCCAAAACACTCTTATATCAAAATGAAATCCCCCCCAAAAAATTTGTACAGAGATTTTTAATTTAAGCCGTACTACAGTACTTGTATTGCAAGACGTCACTTGTATATCAAGTCAAAAAAAATTAAATATTTTAAAATTTGCTTGTCTTGCAAAACACTCTCAAACCAAGTTACTTGCAATCCAAGGTATTACTGTACACACATTTTAAGATTTTTTTTACGGAGTGTATATCGCTTGATAAATATTTCCAGATAATGAAGAAGCTCAGCAGTAAATGTATTCATTTAGGCTACAATCCTTCCTGCAATTATGGGTGTCCCAATAATTGCCCTTGGGCCAGGAAATCCTGTGATCTTGCTATGCTAGCTGGCCACCTACCCCACTGCAGTGTCAATGTTACTTACTTACTTACCTGTGCATTCCCAACACAAAAGGTGAGAGAAAAAGAAATGCCACTTCAAAAACCACAAAACAGGGCAACACCACTAGCCATA
The DNA here is from genome assembly GCA_021292165.1 of Shinisaurus crocodilurus. Taxonomy (NCBI): domain Eukaryota; kingdom Metazoa; phylum Chordata; class Lepidosauria; order Squamata; family Shinisauridae; genus Shinisaurus; species Shinisaurus crocodilurus. The sequence goes on from JAHFWL010000402.1 coordinate 161,707, forward strand.
GGCTTCATTCTGCATCGCCCCCAAATAGCAATCATATCAGAGGCAAAAAAGGAGCTGCCAGGACTCAAGCCCATATTACAGACTCGTTCCTGATAAAAAAGAGCTGTTCCAATGTAAGCTATTTCACACAGCCAAAACAATCCTTTGAGAAGGTCTTGCGAACGGGCACTGTCTATATTTCTAATATTCTTTTTCTGCTTTGTGGTTAACATGGGAAGATGTAGGCACAATAGGGCCTGTTCAGATTTAAAAACATTTTGTCTTCATTACTAAAAACTACCTTTTCCATGAAGTCTTTGGCACTGCCCCTGGTTCCCCATAAGCTACTGTAAGAAAGCATTAACTACGTGTAACTGAAATAAACATACATCCTTCTCCTGTATACCCCGCCTCCATCTCCCTTCCCTTCCTCTCTAAGCTCTTTGGGGCAGTGAGTGACCTTTCTTCTTTTGTAAAAGCACCCTGCATATGGATTTGTGTTATAGCCAGTGTGGCGTAGTGGTGAGAGTGTTGGACTGGGACTCAGGAGATCCGGGTTCTAGTCCCCACTCGGCCATGAAACTCACTGGGTGACTTTGGGCCAGTCACTGACTCTCAGCCTAACCTACCTCACAGGGTTGTTGTGAGGATAAAATGGAGAGGAGGAGGAGGATTATGTAAGCCGCCTTGGGTTCCTTGCAGGAAAAAAGGCGGGGTATAAATATAATAAATAAAAAAATAAATAAAATAACCCACCAGCCGTGTGTGTGTGTGGGGGGGGCTGCTGGGGCTCACAAACTGGTTTAAACTGGCAATGTAGGCACCCATCCCCTGCTCACTGCTGTTCTGTTACTTTCCTCCGCGCCACAGAGGCCGTGACTATATTTGCTAATAAGGAGAAGGCACAGAAGGAGGTCACGGCCGTCCTGAAGGAGAGTGCTGCTCTGGTCTGTGAGCTGACCGCCGCTGATGCTCAGGTGAAATGGTACAAAGACGGGAAGCCCCTCAGCTCCAGCCAAAAAATCAAGATGGAGTCCGAGGGCACCTCCCAAAAACTGCTCCTGGAGCAGGTGGAGAAGAAGGATGCTGGGGAGTACACCTGTGAAGCTGCTGGCCAGAAACTGACTTCCAAGGTTGAAGCAGTAGGTAAGCTCCCTTCCCTTCTACAGAGGGAAAGCAGCGGACAAGCAGGCGTGTGTGTGAAACCTGTAGTGGTGTTGGAAGGAGCCACTTTTGAAGGATTCCTGGCTGTTATTGAGCTGGACTTTCACCTAGTGCCGGCTCTAGGTTTCTGAGGGACCTTGGGGAAGCCACCCTCCTTGGGCCCCTGCCTCAGGGAATCTTTCTTCTCACCACCACCGTCACCAGCTGCTATTCCTCCTCCTCCTCCTCCTCCTCCTCCTCCTCATTGCTAACAACTTACTTGCTTGACAGGCAGAGAGCCCATGAAGAGGCAGGTGAACAAGCAGGTTGCAACGGTGAAGAAGAGGAGCAACTTCAGGGGGCTCTTGTCAGAGCATTCCTACCCTTGATGCTGGCTCTGCTTTCACCATCTCCCTTGCCTTGACTCTTATAGATCTGTTGCCACCTTGCAGGCCTCAAATCTTCTCAGGCCTTTGAAGTGAAAAAGGTTTTCAGCCTTTAGCTGAATGGAAGATGCGGGCTGTCTTCCTTTGCTTGTAGGAGGTGCCATTTCATCCTCCAGGCGTTTGGTGGGGGGAGTGATAAGAATGATACCCCGTTGGGTTTGATTAGCTTCCGTCGTTTCCTTCAAATGATCGTGCAGGAGATTTAATGGATGAGTGTAGCTGGTGCCCCTTTCTATGAAAAGAAAGATGGATAGGGTGAAACAGAAATGTTTGTGGGGTGGGTTAGGGATGGCCTCAGAGAGGACGCGGCATGGGTGCCTCTGAGAGAGAATGGCCCAGTTCCCACATCGCAACAACCCGAGTTATTTTTAAGCAGGAGCAGCTAAACAACACTGTGTTCCTGGGTTGTTTAGCGTTGAGTCCGATCCTGGACCTCTGGCTTGTCTCTCCCCTGAAAAGCCAGAGGAACAACCCCAGAACAACCCATGGATTCTTTTTCTGGCTTGTTGGAGGAGAGGCAAGCCAGAGATGCCGGACTGGACACAACACTAAACAGCGCATAGACAGAGCATCCCTGGGTTGTTTAGCCACTCCTGCTTGCAGTGGGACCAATCAGGCAGCACGCACCAGCAGCCTGCTGCATCCACAACAACCCTCAATATTTTTTTAAAAATGTGGGTTGTCGTGATGTGCATGCCAGTCCAATGCTTTTCGGAACAAAGCTATGCTCTCAGCCACTGCCAGTTGCTGTGGTGGAGAATATGTGTGTGCGCCGCCTACCTTTGTTTTTAATTTGTTTATTTCATTTGAGAATCTCTGGAGTTTGGGGGGAATCTGGCTGTTCTTATATATAGCTGTTGGGAGTGTTTTTATTTTTACTATTTATTCGTACAGAATCAGAGCCAAAATTCCAAAGGAAAGTTGCCCAGGAGAAGCCGATAGTTGTCCAGGAGGACAAGAGCATCACCCTGTCAACTTCAGTGGTGCCTGATAACGCTGAGGTCAAGTGGTTCAAGGATGGAACTGAGATCAAAGATGACAAGAGGCATGAGATGAAAAAAGAGGGGGGCACTAGGACCCTGACCGTGAAACAGGCTGAGGCCAAAGATACTGCACTGTACACTTGTGAGACCAGGAGCGATAAGCAGCAGTTCCAAGTGCAGGTTCAAGGTGAGAAAGAACTTCTCAGAATGAGTCAGAAACAAGTTTTCCATCCTGGTTCTCCAAATGCAGAGCCTTGTAGGCCAAACCCAAGCCATGAATGTACAAGACCAACTCCATCCTAGCTAGCTAGCTAGCTAGCTAGCATGCTTGCTTGCTTGCTTATTTATGTATTTGTGATAGTACTTCTATACCAATTAATATAATAAAATCCCTGAGCAGTATATATAAGTATAAATATTAAGATCACATTTACAATACGTCATCATTAAAAACAATTCCAATTACAATAATAGTACAGAGCAATACAAAAGCTTGATGGCAAGGAAAGCCAGGCTTACCCAAAATGACCCCCAAACCTGTGTTGAGAGTTCAGCCCCAGCTCACCCCAGCCTGAAAACACTATAGAATCATTCTTGGATGGGGCCTATTGGATTCTAGTCCAACCCCCATAATCATGTATTTTCCCTGAGCCAAATCTATAAATAAAATAAAACATTCTGTATTGGAGAAAAGGCTAGATCAGTGGTTCGCAACCTTTTTTGCCCCATGCACCCTTTTCACCATATGTCAGAATGTCATTCCCCCCTTTCCAAGATTGTCTGACTTAATCTGTGCCGTACAATAAGGTGTGATGTCTGCTAGATTATGTACAATCTCTAGAATTGTACTTTGTAGAAAGATCAGTATTATTCCAACCGTCTGAGTCTGTGGTCCCAATTCCCCCCCCCGAAACCCTAAAATTCCCCCCCTGGGGGGAATCCCCCCCTGGTTGAGAACCCCTGGGCTAGATTATGTGACTAGTATATATTATGCAAATTCAGAGGACATCTGAACAGCCCAATCTTGTCTGATCTCGGACGCTAAGCAGGGTCAGGCCTGGTTAGTACTTGGATGGGTGACCGCTTTGGAATACCAGGTGCTGTAGGAAGGAACCAGAGCTCAGTGTGAGAGAGCACCTGCTTTGCATGCAGAAGGTCCCAGGTTCGATCCCCAGCCTCCAGGTAGGGCTTGGAAAGAATCCTGCCTGAAACCCTGGAGAGCCACTGCTGCCAGTCAGTGTCGACAATACTGGGCTAGATGGACCAATGGTCTGACCCAGTATGAGGCTGCTTCCGATGTTCCTATGCATTTATTTTCTTATTTTGTTGGCTGCGGCTAGAGGTGGGCACAGGTTCTATTGAAGCTAGAGCTTGGTCGCTCACATTAAAATTTTGGCTTCGTTTAATGTTCTCAGTTCCCTCCGATGACTTTTTATCATTAGTCCAGTATGATCAGCATGTTAGCTCTTGGATGAAAATATTAGTTAATAAAGTTTATAATTTAGGGTTTTCTCCACTGTTGCTCTTCTCCTATGGTCCTGAGAAAGCTAGATACTATGTTACAGAGCGCATTCAAAATATTGATTTTCAAGTTTCATCTGCAGCAGCAAACAAAACCTGCTCCCCTCTAACATTTGGTATCAATTATGTCTCTCCTAATTTCCAAGCTAAGTATTTGAATAAATTAAACATTCCTAAGTATCTGAGAGCATTCACGCTTGCCCGTTTCAATGTACTTCCCTCAGCCCTCTTGGAGGGAAGGTTTCGAGGAATACCTTATTCAAATAGATTATGCCCATGCGGCTCTGAGGAAATTGAAACCATAAATCACGTTTTCCTCTTCTGTAATTTCTATCGAGACTTACGTAGGGAGTTGATCGATCCATTGATTTCTCGCTATCCTGGAAGAACGGCTGAATATTATGTCTTTTTTCTTCTTTCAGATCTGAAAGAGCCTGTTACGGAAATTGCAGCTAAATATTTACTGAGGGCAATAAGAATTAGGAAAGAAATTGTATTATATTAATCTTTTATTCTGGTTCCCCCCCCATTTGTATATAAGTTTTATAGTTCATGTATCTATACATATTTATGTATTGCTGTTTTAAGATTTTTATCTGCGTTAAGTACTGCTCTGAATGTAAATCTTGTTTTATTTTATTTTATTTTAATTTCATTATTTTTACTGAGATGTTCGTGTTGTGAGGTCTGTTGGCCGAATTAATAAATTGATTGATTGATTGATTGCCTATTTTGTTGGCTCATCATGGGCAGGAGGAGCTATGGAGGACCCGGAAACCGCACGCTTTGACTAATGGGGATCCTGATGAGTTCATCCCACTCCTTTGCTTTTGAGATTTTATCAAGGATTGTGGACACATTTTTGAGCCTACCGTTGCAGCCTGAAGAGTTAGGGCGCAATCCAGCCGGGATGCCCGTAGCCCTCCGAACCCGGGCATCCTATGGAGGGCAGGAGGAGTGCGGAGGTGAAGGTTGCCTCCGCACTCCCCCACCCGGCAACTCAGCTGGGCGGCCGATTTCGGATGTCTGACCTCGGAGGCACCTCGGAGCAAGACGGAAGGAGGCTGAGGCACCGCCAGGATACTTTGTATTGCGGCAGCGCCAGTCTCCTCCACTCCCTAAAATCCATCTCCGAGGTCGCATTTGCAACCTTGGAGCTGCAACTGGCCACCACGGTTCTTTCTGTGCCTGCTGCAGGGGGGAAGGGAGGGTGCTCCGAGTTCAGAGTCCAAGCTCTGACCTTGGAGCAATTGTCCAAGACTGGAGCTGGGACTCTGAAAAATCCTACGGCCATCTAGATGCTGTCTAGCGTCCTGTCATAGGGTTGTCCTGCCCATCTTTCTCCTTAAAAAAAAAAAAAAGTGAGATTCAAGTCCTCCAGAGACCCAATGACAAGTACTTCATGAAGCAGGAAGGTCCATTTGTTGAGACAATTATCTTTGATGTCGATCTGAACAGTGCTGGAGAATATACTTGCACCTGTGGAGACCAGCAAACAGCAGGCCCCTTTAAAAGTCCATGGCAAAATCACACTGTGCAGATTATGCGGGATGAGTATTTCCTTGCTTGATTACGGTCTGCTTTGAACTCCATCATTCCACTGCAACTCATTCCTGAAAAACATTTTACCTCAGCATCACTATTATTTATTTATTTCATCTGTACCTCACCTATCTACCAAGAAAAATGACACTCAAGGGTCAAGGCAGCCATAGTTGTGTTCCTATTTCTAGTCTTTCCATTGTCTGTCTTCATGTTTCATCGCGTTTCTGTAGCATGCATCAATGTCCATGTCTAGTCTTTTGTCAGAGTGTATGTGGATATTACCTTTCATCCTCCCATCATACTGTCTTCCTTTCAAGCTGGTATGCCAATGCCTGGTGAAGTCCATGGAAGTATTTCCATTAAAAATCAGCAGGCACTGAACAAATTCCCCACAGTATTTTCTGTTCCCACCCCCACCCACCCCAATTTTCCTTCCTGCCACACCATCCCTTTGTAACTTGCATGATCAATGCTGCTGCATATGCTGAATGTACCGTAATGCTTCGGTGTTCATATCACACCACAATGGAAACGTACACAATGAACCAAGCGTTACATCAGTTTTCAAAAGATTTGTTCCAGTTCCAGCAAATCCATTTGAAAATTAGGCTCTGATCTGGTTTGTTAAAATCCTAACTAAGCCAGAATTATATTTAGCAGAGTAATATTAATGATTAAAAATGCATCGTGATTTTATCAGACTTAATGATGCTGCTGTTAGACTGAAAAGGCACTCAAGCACTGGGATACTGTGAGGACTTGGTTTGTTGCTCCATGTTTTGTGATTAAATACTAGACATTTGTGAGGTTCTTTGATGGGCTGCCATGCTTGTAGAATGGGCTATTCTGACAAGCCATACAGCAGCCTTCCCAAACCTGGTGCCTTCCAGATGTGTTGGACGACAACACTCATACTTCCTAGCTAGCATGGTCAATGACCAATGCTGCCTGGGAATTATGGGAATTGTAGTTCAACATATCTAGAGGGCACAAGTTGGGGAAGTCTTCCATGCAGCATATTGTGGCACTGGATGTGATCATCCTATCACTCTTCCTTGAATAATCCATCAGCATCAGAAATTATTCTCTACAAAATTCACTAAACCAGGCTTGGGTTAGATATTATGGGTTGGTTACCTGAGAGCAGCCCTATCTTGGATGTAGCTGTGACAGTATATCTATCTTTATTTATTTATTTCTTATATTTATTAATCGCCCATCTGGCCGGCCACCCTTAAGTGCACAACTTCAGTCAAAACAGTTGGGCTACAAGTAATTAAGAATACAATTTTCTTGTTTTGGATCATGATTAGCATGAGACACGTTGAAGCTCAAATCCTAAATGAATTCAACACCCCTGTTTTCTTATCACACTAATGAAGTCTATTTTGTTACAATGGCCTTCATTTTCCAAGATGCACAATTAAGCTTATATTTATAATGATAAAGTTTGACAGATTGTGCTTTTGGATACCAGGATAATAGCAACTTCACAGAAAGCATGTTGTACTGTTCCTGTTATTGCATCCATTTATTTGAGCTGGGAGTTCAGATGTCATTTTAATCTGGTAAAATGATGTGTTGGTTTCCTACTAAGAAATTATGTGATGCGCATGTATCATGCACGTTGCATCACCTACATATCGGTTGATCTATTAAGAACTAATGTGGCATTACCAAAGTGGTGTGGGTTGCCACTTTCCTATGACTTCCATTTATTCCACTCCGGTAATGTCTCAGATCATGGAGTCCTGTGGGATGTGTGGATCACATAGTGCCACATCTTCCATGGGGACCACCATGAGCTTTCAGAGGTCGCCCTTATTGGCAGCCTTACATTGGTGCAGGTACTGCATTCAAGCTCTGTATTCTTGGTAGTAAAGGCACACTGCTGGGCCCAGAATCCCCTCTTACAAAGCCACTGACTGAAGTGGTACCCCTACCCACTGTGCATCACCAGCTAGCCACCAAACCCCTGTTGATCAACTGCCCAACAGCTGAAGATTAAGCTAAATACTAAGGCCAGCTCTACCATTAGGAAAAGTGAGGCATCTGCCCCAGGCAGCAAATGCTGGCAGATTGCAGCAAGATATTGAAGGAGAGGACGGTGTGCCTCCTGGCCTGCCCTGTGCCCCATAGGCTAGCCTGCTGCCTTCAGTTGGGGTGAAAGGTGGTGTCTCAACCTGCATTCCTAACCAGTAAAGCCTAGATCTGAAGACACGATTTTTCCATTAGTTTGTTGTTGTTGTTGTTGTTGTTGTTTGGCTTGCTTCTTTGTTGCTTTGCTCACTGAGGTGCAAAAAAATAGAACTTGATGCAGTAAATTCATTGGTCGTGGTGTATTCAATTCCAGAGTCTATTGTAGTCACTCGACCTTTGGTTGACAAGTCTACTGTGGAAGGGGAGAAGACTCGTTTAGAGTGTGAATTATCCAATGAAGCTGAAGAGGTGGTTTGGTTCAAGGGAAAAGAACTAGTCGAGCCTGGAGGGAGATATGAAATCATCTCAGAAGGCAAAAAACAGGCACTCATCATCCATGATTTTAAAGCTGAAGATCAAGGGCTATACACCTTCATAGCCTCTCCTGATGTCAAAACATCTGCCAGTCTTTCTGTTGAAGGTGCATTAACCTTTCTATGTCATTGGTTTCACTGATTTAGGGCACAATCCTATGCAAGTTTAGACAGAAAAAAAAAGGCCTACAAAAGGCAGTTGTTCCTTTCTCCTTCCTAAAGCAGTCTCTAGGGCAGGGCTCTCCAACCTTGGGTCCCCAGACGTTGCTGAACTACAGCTCTCAGAATCCTTTGCCATTAGCCATGCTGGCCGGGTGTGCTGGGAGCTGTAGGCCAGCAACATCTGGGGACCCAAGGTTGGAGACCCCTGCTCTAGGGTGATCCACCCAATCAGGGATCACATCGTGGATGGAATGAAATCAGGCTCCACAGCATTCTATCAGATGTGCCTATGTGATTATGTCATTGAACAAAAGGGAGGGCAATTTAGAGCAAGGGGAACACTGATTAATTAAATGAACATTTTCTCAAGGAGCGCTGCAAAATCATTGTGAAGGGGAAGTGTTCAGCCGAAAGTTTTCTTCCTCTCTATTAAAGTTTTGCCAATACCCACAGCTGTGGTGGCACATCTGTAAGCTGAAGTGAGCATGTACTTGTCCAAGCAGGAGCCATATGCTGCGCAAGAACCTGGTGCTGACGGTGTTCTTCCATAGCGCAGACACCAACATTGCAACCAGAGCAGAGATCACACCAGTTAATTTACATGCCCACAGTCCAATCCAGCACATGTGGGGACTCCAATACACATGTGGGATTCTTACGTTGTTCAGTGCCTGGGACAATTCCATACATGTATTCCTATTGTGTGCACAGAGCTGTCTCAGTATTGAAGTGCATGGAAACATCTCTATTCAAATGGAGGCTCTATGGAAATATTAAGACTAACCAAAACATTGGCTTCCGGTTTCATTGGAGAATCAATCCACAGCATAATGCAGATTATGTAGGACATTTGTGTACCTAGCAGATTTATGTTAGTGCGGTCTCAGCCTAAATGTCACAGCCAAAAGGCTAAAATGTATTGACTTGGTTCAGACAACACGATAACCCACACTCAAGGGTTGAGTATGGGTTAGGTGTGGGTTGTTGTTGAACTGTGGGTTGTTGTTGAAATGTGGGTTATCGTGTTGTCTGGACCCAGCTGCTCTAACAAGCCTTGGCTTGTTAACCATGAACAGCCTATAAAGAGAACCCACGCACGGTTTGTTGTTGGGTTATGAACTGTGGGCTGTTCACCATGGTTTGTTATCTCGGCTGTGTTCAGACAACATGATAACCCATGTTCCAACAAGAACCCATGGTTCAATGACAACCCACACTCAACCTCTGAGTGTGGGGTATCGTGTTGTCTGAACCCAGTCATTGTGAAGTATGTATGCCTAGAGAATAATTTGAGCTCAGGAGAACCGAAGCTTTTGCCCTCAGGCTTATGGAGACGTGTCTGGGGGGGGAAACCATGCACATTGTGTCTGTTGCAGTGTTCAGAGAGAGGTTATGTGCCCATATCTGTCTTCCTTTCCTTCCCTCAGGACCTCATCTCCATGCTCCCTCAATCTGCTTCAGATATCAATGTTTATCTTTCTGCCTGCACAACACATCAAATTCCACAAAACTCAAACACTGAGCCCAGAACAAATTCAATCAGCACATTTATATAAATAATACATGAAATCTGCATAAATCATGCTAAAATACAACACGTCTGATACATAGCTGAGTTTGATTATTTGCTTACCTATTGGTAGAGATGGCAACTGAATGAACACATTGCTTGAAAGTCTGTTGCTTTCAAGCAATGTGCCAAAGTTATGGGCATACATTGTCCTAAAAATGCAATTTCAGTAAATTCTCCATTTACTTGTTGTTATTCCATTACAGACCTGTCAAAGGCACAGGACTCTCTCTCCCATTTTGAACCTGGCAAACTTAGTGCTCCTTGATGTGATACTAAAACTTTACCGTTTCATTCCTCTTAGTTTCCACAGTGTCAATGTTAAAAGAAGCCGCAGAGGAAACACCGAAGGCTGATGAGCTGGGTGAGATAGTAGATGGGCAGGTGCAACCCAGCTTGTCTCCTGAAGCTGCTGAGGATGGTAACATCCACCTCCTATGGGAAGCTGTTGCCAAGAAGCGTAGGATGAGTCGCGAGCCAACCCTGGATTCGATCAGTGAATTGCCAGAAGAGGATGACAAACTTCAGAAACAGAAGAAGGAAGAAGACGAGATGGTCCAGTACGACTCTGAGGAATACTCCACTTGTGATGAATCAGCTAAAGCAGGAGAAGCAGACTTCTCTTTCACCAGTTCAGATGATGAATCAAGAGCTGGGACTCCTTCCTTAATCACCTACCTCAAAAAGGCCGGCTCATCGACTGTTAGTGTCACTAGCAAAGTTCAGACCTTCTCAGCAGAGAAAATCTATAAGCAGTGGGAGAAGACAGGCACTGAGGCAGCTCCTCCTGTTAAGCCAGCTGAACCAGAAACCATCGAAGGAGACTTGGATGACCCTTCCATGTCTCAGGCAGCGGTAAAAATTCAGGCTGCTTTCAAAGGGTACAAAGTGAGAAAGGAAATCAAGCAGCAAGAATGTCCGGTGTTTGGTGAGACCTTCAAGGACTTCTCTGGTGAGCCAGGAGGCACCCTCCATCTTGAATGCATGGCCCAAAGCAAAACTGATATGAAGGTCCGCTGGCTGAAAGATGGTGATGAAATTTTGGATGGGCGCCATTATCATATAGACAATTACAGTGATGGGACTTGCTCCTTGATTATCACTGGTCTGGAAATGAATGACATAGGCAAGTACACCTGTGAGGTGTCCACTAAATTTGGCAAGGTCTCCCACAGCGCCAAGGTGATGGTGTGCCCACTGCCTCAAGCACCTGTACGTAGGCACAAGGCTGCCAAAAAGTTTCCTGAGAGCGAAACAGAGAGCTCTTCTGGCAGCGAGTTGGACGATGCCTTCCGTAAAGCGGGGAGGAGACTTCACAAGCTGTTCAAATCAAAAATCTCCACACAGATCTCGGATGTGGAGGAGGAACTCTTTGTCAGTGCGGACGAGGGAGAGATAGAGGTGGTGGACCACCAGACCTACCGGGAAGACGAGAGGTACATCTATATCAAGTTTGAAGTCATTATGGAGGCCAAAACAGCTGCTAGCTGGTTTAGAGAGATGTTTGCTGCCATGGGTATTCCTGTTGAGATTGACATCCTGGATCAAGGCCCTAGAAAGATCGAGCTGCGTATTGGGAAAGCCACACCGCCCGCTCCAGGGCAGCTGCGGACCTTGGTGAAACGACCACCACTTCCTTTACTAACATCTGATACTGGTAAGTAAAGAATGCAAGGCTTTTAACAGAGCAGTTGGGGCCCAGTGTTATGAGGACCTTGGAGCAAGCTGATCAGCTTCCGTATCCTAGGTCAGATGCAGATTCCTCAATGAGTTGGGAGCTTAGATTCCCATCTATAACACTAATAAAATCAGGTGTTGTATACACACACACACACACACACACACTGTTGTTGTTGTTATTGTTTTGTAATTATGTATAATCTGCTTCACCAAAACCATTCCAGCTCCTGTCTTCATAACTGAACTTCAAAACCAAGAGGTGCAGGATGGCTATCCAGTCAGTTTTGACTGTGTTGTTATCGGTAAACCAACCCCCACTATCCAGGTGGTTCAAGGATGGGAGAGTTATTGAAGAGGATGATCACTACATGATCAATGAGGATCAGGAAGGCTGCCACCAGCTCATCATCACGGCTGTGGTCCCTCTTGACATGGGCGTGTACCGCTGTCTAGCTGAAAACAGCATGGGTGTCTCTTCGACAAAAGCTGAGCTACGAGTGGACTGTACGTTTTTTTAATGGGGAGGGATAATAGGGTTGTGGGAGGGTGAAGTGCATCTCAACCTGTGTGCCATATCTAGCATGCATAAGCAAATAGGAAGATGACAAATTAGGGAGGGCAATCAGGTCTGAACAGCCCAATCTCGTCTGATCTTGGAAGCTAAGCGGGGTCGGGCTTGGTTAGTATGTGGATGGGCGACCGCCTTGGAATACCAGGTGCTGTAGGGAGGGACCAGAGCTCAGTGTGGGAGAGCACCTGCTTTGCATGCAGAAGATCCCAGGTTCAATCCCCGGCATCTCCAGGTAGGGCTTGGAAAGAATCCTGCCTGAAACCCTGGAGAGTCGCTGCTGCCAGTCAGTGTCGACAGTACTGGGCTAGATGGACCAATGGTCTGACTCAGTATGAGGCAGCTTCCTATGTCTTAATGTATTTAGAATGCAAGGTTGCAGAAGAAAAATGTGCAAACACTGGAGTGGTTCTGGACAAATGCTCCAGTTTACTACACATTTGGGACGCTTCCCTCTTTACAAAACAAAATTCCTGCACAAGAAGAGGCACTACCGTGTGGGGAATTAATGGCATGTAGAACTTCATGTGTGGCAATTGTATATACAGGTTTTTTTCTGTTACATCTGCTTGGAAGCCTCAGCCAGTCACAGTTTCCCAGCCTTTTGTCTGTCCATTAGGAGCAAGGGATATGCTATTGGCTGCCACAGGGCTGAAGTCAGGGCCTGCATCAGGGCCATAAAGTTGTGTGGTTGTACACATTTGTGTGCTGGCACAACATCTTGCAGAAGTTGGCCCGTGAGTCTAGGGGGAAATGCTTAACTCCGTTGACAAAATCACAACACATATTATTTTATCTATCATTTATTTTACCTAGTATTTTGTCTAAAACGCATCAACATTAATGATCCCAGACTGGGGGCTAACAAATCAAAGGGAACGAGAGATATCTGAGCCAGGCAGACGTAGTGAGGGACTTGCAAAAAGCAGAAAAGACTCCCAAATAGATGTCCCCATCAGTGATTCTTTGCTGTGGTTACCTAGCCTCCTGCACTGCATTGGTTGGTGGGTGGGGGGGGGCAGCCCGGGCGGGCAGGCTCCTGCTTTCTTAGACTTTCAAGAAAGAATGGGTGGTGGGGTTTGTAATGCTCTCCCCCACAACTGCCTGCACCTCCTTCCCTCCCTGCAATAATCTGTACAAGAACCAATTGATACAAAGCAGCGCATCACGTGTGCCATCTTTTCTTTTCTATTCCGCAGTGACCAGTACAGATTACGATTCAGCAGCGGATGCAACAGAGACCTCATCCTACTACAGTGCCAAAGGGTATCTTTCCAGGTAAGCTATCGGCACACACACAGTTTTGGTGCCATGGTTACACGAGGCCCACTGGTGCGTTGGGCTCTTCCAGATGGACGGCTCCTTGCACGGCCGATCAAAAGACATAGTGAAGTATACATAGTGAAGCATTTCCGTCTCTCCTCTGTGGGCTTTTTTTATGGGAAGAAAAATGATAGAAGAAGTGGTTGGGAAAACCTGAGAAGGTTACAAGCAAAAGATGACATTGTCTGGGCCTCCTGTGAAATTCCTCAAATGAACGGGGGTGTAGTGGTAAATTTGGAAGTGCGGGCATTCATCATGATGGTCCCCACCCCATAGCTGCGCCCCCAAGGAGAGTCCAAAATTGCAGGCATCTGTGCTGATCCAGACCAACAAACCAGTTCTAGGAGTTTTCATCTACCTTGGAGCGGGTCTTTTGTGAAGCTAACGGGTCTTGATTGCCCATTCAAGACCAAGCCAACCCAAAATACTTTCCATCACAGTAAGGAGCAATATATAGTTGCTGGGGAAATTAATTCTCCCCAGCTACTGTGAGGATTGTAGCTAAGCTCAGAAGGAACAGGGAATTTGTGGGGGGTTGGCAGTTGACGTCAGCATCCCTGCCAGTAAAATGGTGCTGGTGCTGCGCGCCGGCGAGCCCTGGTCCACTCCTGCGAATGGGATGGGGTGATTGCACGATAAAAGCCTTGTCTGGAAGTACCCCTGATGGCGCAAGCATTCTAAGACAGGAGGCTCCTTCATTTAGGGCTTCTCTATATGGGCGGTTAACCCACCACTTTACTGAGCCGTCGTCTTCTGCTTTCTTTACGAGAGGAAGAGAGCATCCTTTATACGTGTTTTTTTCCAATGGCCATGCTGGCTGGGAATGATGGGAGTTGCCGTCCAACACATCTGGAAGGCACCAGGTTGGGGAACGCTGCTGCCTTAGATGATAACTTTATATGGCTGATTCCAACAGGGGATATAATCAGAGCTCTTTGCTTTGGCACCGCCGTCCTTATCGGCCGTTGTGCGGCACACGAGCAGACAAATCCATGGCCTGCCTGGGTGCCCTCTCACTACTATGGGTGCCAGGCAGCGTGTTGGATATGGCCGCAGAGGCACGATACAGCCACTAAGATTGTAAAGAATGATCGGAGAGGGTGGGGCCCATAATGCAAAGGTACTGGTAAGCTAGGAAAGTGGGGAGATGGAGCCCGAGAGATTTAGCCTGAGAAGGCATTCTTGTTTACCTGAAAAGCCACTGCAAAGCTATTCAGCGTCTCAGTTCATCCCGTGTCCATGCTGTCCAAGGGGAGGTGGCACGGGAGTGGAGGCCTGGATTCATCAGTGTGCCTCTTTTTGAATGTTTTTTTTTTAAATTTAACTTTTATAAACTAAATACAACACAATATATCAAAAACACATAACTAAACCTGTATACACAAAATCATAAAGTGCACCCCCCACCCTCCTAGGGACCAATTTCTATACTTCCATCCCATTAATCAATTACATTCCATATTCCAAAAATATAACATATCCTGACAAGGCATACTCCCCTTCCCCTTAATTAATACATACTCTAATAATTGATTCCAAATATCCATAAAATTATTTTTCTTTAACTGTCCCTTTTTGCATTTGATATTACAGGTTAATTTATCATTTAGGGCTATATCCCATACTTCCTTATACCAATCAGTAATTAAAAAGACATGTACTTTCCATTTTCTCGCTATCATTAACCTAGCCTCAGTTAACAAGTTTACAATTAATTCCTTCATATTTTGGTCACAAATAACTTTCTCCATCATTGATAACAATAACGTATTAATCTAGAGATCTGTCCAAAATTAGCATTGTTATCAATAACGGAGAAAGTTATTTGTGACCAAAATGTGCCTCTCTTATGGAACTGCTGCTTTGGTCGTAACTGGATGCCTGGAAATATTTATACTGCAAATTTCTATTCCCAAATTGTTGTTTCGTGATACCGTATTTTTCTATTGCATCTCACCTTTTTATGCTGTAAAACCACCCAGAGAACAATGGGCGGCTTTTTATAAATATAGTAAATATATAAATGCATAAAAATGAAAGAGAACAAACCTTGAATGAAATTCCACTCGACACAATGGCCAGGTTACTTGGCAACGTGGTCTACTCGTGGGAAGGGAGAGATGGTAATGGAGGCCATCGCCCGTCCCCAAACCAACGTTTCTGTGACCATGAGCTTGTGGTCACAAAAACCTCCTCCTGGAATGAGGGCAGGATTGTGGATTTCCATCAGGGCCTTGGATGGTGGGTCAAGAGTTACTTCTTTGCATTCTTTCCTGAACCAGCCAAGAACAAGAAGGAGTGGAGTCCATGACTGAAGAGGAGCAGCTGCCGCAGATCCTGGATGAACTTCATGACATCCATGTAGCCCCTGGAGCACCCTTGGCCAAGTTCCACCTGAAGGTTAAAGGTAACAGGAAGTCCAGTCTTTGCCGGGTGTTTTGTATGTCACCTTTTGGCGGGCGGGATGCCTTTAATTTTCAAAGTACTGTGTACCATTTGTAACTACGTGGTTTCCCACCCCCACCCCCCAGCATGTTGGATGTAGCTGGATCTTTGCTCACATTCTAATACTGAGCACCTGACGCATCATAGCTACTGTTCCCTTGGAGGGGTGTTAGTTCAGTGGCTGAACTGTGGAACTGCAGATTTGATCCTCAATGGGTAATGGTGCAAATGGGTTAGTGGGGAAGTCTGACTAAGGCACTGTCATGGACCAGGACCCTGAACCCTCATCCTCAGAGGATCCTGATCTCTTATCCTCAGAAGAGGCTCCGGAGTTAACAGTTCAGGAAGAGGATCCGGTCACAGAAAGGCATCACGAAGCTTCCATCTCCCCAGGATCCAGTTCCCCAGAGAGATCTCGGGGGTCGGCTCCCCGGTGTCCAGAGGAAGTTGCCTTCCTGTCTTCAGTCTCCAGCCATGAGGATGCTCACATGCCACAGCCACTCCCACTTTGTCACAGCTTGAGGCTGCTAAAGCATGCCAGGCCCCTAGCCTCAGTCTGTGTAGAGCAGGGCTCGAGTCCAACCTTGGGACCCCAGATGTTGCTGGACTACAGCTCCCAGAATCCCTTGCCCATTAGCCATGCTGGCTGGGTATGCTGGGAGCTGTAGGCCAGCAACATCTGGGGACCCAAGGTTGGAGAGCCTGGTGTAGAGGCAGAGCCAACCAGCCTAAATGCAGGCAATGTCATACTTAAGGCTCAGGCTTGATCTGCTCTTTCTTAGAGTAACATGCAGACAACCCTATCTGTCCTCCAGCCCCAGCATCTCTCGGAGCTTTCTGTGGTGCTGATCTCTTCCCATCTTGCTCCCCTGAGAAACCTGGCCTAATCTGACCCCTGCTGAAGCTCCGATCCATAGCAGAACCCTGCGACCCAGGCTACAGCACTGAGCATTGACAGAACCTGTTGCTTGAAATGGTACAGGCATAGCGTACTGATAGTGTTAAAAGGAACAGAGCTGGATCCCTCTCTTCTCATGACCACTTTGGTATATCTTTATATATTTCTACCTGTAATTCCTATCTGAAATTTATCTGCATAGGTTACCCAGAGCCTCGTCTCTACTGGTTCAAAGATGGTCAGCCGTTACACGCTTCAGATCGACTCTTAAAAACAGACGAGAGAGAGTTTCACGCTCTTGAAGTTCTCAACGTCACAAAGGAGGATGCTGGTCAATATTCTGTATTTATTAGCAACTCTGCTGGTTCTGCATATTCATCGGCCAGATTGCTTGTCAAAGGTTAGCAATGGGATATTGAAATGGAGTCTCGTGGTGTGCCTGTCAGTGGTAGGCTGACAGCTTTCAACAAAAATGTCAACGGCAGGATGTCAAATGGTTTTCCTATTGCCGTGCAACCAGTAAAATAGATCAGTATATTTGAATCCATACCTATAAAAAACTTATATGTCCTCTACAATTCACAACTGTCAATTCATGGTTCTACTGTTTTCTTCTTTCTCTTCTACAGGGGCTGGCGAGGAAGAAAAAAAGCCAGGAAAAGGTGAGGAAAGAAACAGAGAAGATAATAATGGAAATGATAGCCTTCGCTGCAGTCCAAAAGCCTTTTGCTCTAGAATAGGCCTTCCAAAGCCACAAACTTTAGAGCAGTCCCAGTGAAGTCACTGGAGCTTAGTCTGAGAAAATATGTTTGGTGCCATAGACTTGTCTGTTCATCAATGCCGAATCACATCTTCATGTTTGTCTCTAAACAACTTAATTTTCAGAGCTCCATGAGCAGCTGGTGCCACCCAGATTCCTGGAAAGATTTACCAACAAAAAAGTGAGGAAAGGTGTCAGCATTACCCTTTCTGTGAAAGTGGAAGGTAAATGAGCTTAAAGGCAATCTTCCTTTTTGCCCTTATCCGTTACTGAATTTGCATATTTGTTGGAAGCAAAAGTCTGCTGTTGCATCATCATCATCATCATCATCATCATCATCATCATCATGATGTTTGAATATCCAACATATGCAAGACAAGTTCTTGCCCCAAGGAGATTACAGTCTAAAGTTTGATCCTGAGGAGAGAGAGAAAAACTAAATACTAATCAATAATAATAGAACCCAGTGAAGTCATCCCATGAAGCTGATTGGTGGGAGAGTCAGGAGAGATAAAAGGAAGGACTTTTTCACACAGTGCAGAATTAAACTATGGAACTCGCTACCACAAGATGGAGCAACGGCCACTAATTTGGAGAGCTTTAAAGGGGGATTGGACAAATGCATAGAGAAGGCTATCAGTGGCTACTAGTTCTGAGTTCTGATGGCAATAAGCTACCTCCAGTATTGGAGGCAGCAGCATGCCTTTGTACATTAGTTGCTGGGGAATACCAGCACGAGGATGCTATTGCACTCATGTCCTACTTGTGGGCTTCTCACAGGCAGCTGGTTGGCCACTGTAGGAACTAGGAACAGAATGCTGGACTAGATGGACCCTTGGTCTAATCCAGCTTGGCTCTTCTTAGGATGGGAAGAGGCAAATTTAGCAGGGTTTTAATAGGAGTATTTACACGAACTTAGACTTTGCTGCATTTGTGGATGAGGACCAGGGTGTTAAGCAAATGCTTCATGAAAAGGTTGGGAATTGAGGAGAGGTCGTCTGGTGGTCCTGGAATGATGTCATGTGACTCAGTGCTTTTTCTTTTAGGAAGCCCACCACCCTCGGTGACTTGGTTGAAGGAAGAGTCCCATGGAGAAGACATCCTCTGGATCAAGTCAGACACTCCAGGCTACAAACTTGCCAGTTCCAACATGCATTATAGTCTCATCTTACTGGATGTGAAAAAGGGATACAGTGGAAACTATACCTGCATTGCCTCCAATGAGGCTGGCCAGTCTATCTGCAGCGCCTCCCTAGAAGTTCTGGATGGTAAGTTTCTCACTGCCTTCTTTTTCTAATAGTTTCAGTACTTATATGTGTTGGCTGTTTCATAAAATATTGGCTCTGTTAATTATGATCCTTGGGTTTCTGTGTGGACACCATTGTAGGGCATTAACCATGGTCACGGAGACATGACATATGGTATATATCAAATGCACATCACCTGTACAATTCCCTCAATTTATGAAGAAGTACAGTTACAATTACAATTGCTATGTTCCCCAATTTACGAAGAAATCGCAGGAAGCTGGAAGAAGGAGAAAATCTGAGGAAAACAGTTGCTGCTCCTTGTTAGTCTTCAAGTCCTCCCTTGCCATAGGCTGAACTGCTCTGATGTCACAGGAGCCCAGAAGCCATTGCTTTTGCTTCAGTTGATTGAAATGATGATATCCAAGTTCTAGGCATGCTCACTGGAAAGCAAAACTGAGGTTCAAGATGAGGGGGATGAGTGAGGTAGAGAGCTGACACAAGATTACAGGCAGCTCCCAAGCTTTTTTATTTATTTATTTGTGCTATTTGTATACCGCTAAATATTAAGAAAAATCCCTAAGCGTTTCCCGAAGCCCAACGGGTAAATAGAAACCAGGACTAGCATTAGTCAGTGGTGGTCCCACAGGGGGCACAGAGCACAAAGGACTGGAAAGGAGGGGAAACTGCAGGCCCCATCAGCCTATAAAGTTGGTGCCTGGCGCATCCTGGCAATTGGAGGATAGCTGGGCTCCCCCAACACCTTTAAATGAAATGGTCTCCCGTAGCCAGACTGGGAAAGATCTTGGAAAGCTGGTGCCACTCAGAGTAGGCAGTACTGCAATGTGCCTTTGATGCTGCGTCACCAAGAGAGCTCTCGAGAAGAGGCTTACATAGGAAGATGCCTGCAGTTTTGTTTGCAGGGCAGATGTATGGATTCTTATGAGAGCCCCTCCTAGTCCAAGCTAGTAGAACAGGCTAATTGGGCTCCACCAACTGATGGGCAGCAACGATGTGCTGATCACTTGTGCATTTTCCTCCATCTTTCATCCAAAATAACCAGCAAATTTTGGCAGGCTGCCTGCCACATGTAAGATATGTTAGCGTATGCCAGCCTTCCCCCGACCAAGTGCCTTCTAGGTGTGTTGGTGTAACCCCCCCCCCATCATCCCCGGCCAACATCCCCTATTGGCCAATGTAATTCAAGTATATGGCGGTCAAAAGAAGACAGCATCAGTGAATTCATAATTTGAGACTCACACTTCATATCAGGTCCCATTTAAAACTAAGATTTGGGCTATTATGATTGATAAGAGTTAATGGATAAAATAGGTTTTAATTAACCACCAATAATAATCAGCCAATCCATGACTAAAAAGCAATGGTTTATAATCAAACTCTAAGAATGGGAGGGGAGCAGTGAACTGTAAATTATAGGTTGTAAATTGGTTTTCATTAAATGAATGACACGTCTTCATGGCTCTGTACTAGAGCCATGAGGTATCTGATAAGTTAAAAACATAATGCCCGCGACCTCCCTCACCATAACTTCAACAAAGCTTACAAAGGATAGGAAACATTCTCCAGCGTTTTGCACGCTGTTTATAAGTTTTCGATTTTGTTATTCGTTCTCTTGCAGTGAAAGAGGCTGAATCTCTGACCCAGGAGTGTGTGATGGTGACGGAGGCTATAATGACATCACTTGGGTAAGTGGGTGGCAGCATGGCCAGAGCGTAGAGCAGTGTTTCTCAACCTTGGGTCCCCAGATGTTTTTGGCCTACAACTCCCAGCATGCCCCAGCCAGCATAGCTGGCTGGGGCATGCTGGGAGTTGTAGGCCAAAAACATCTGGGGACCCAAGGTTGAGAAACACTGGCGTAGAGTGTTCTCTCTGGGAGACTGACAAAATTAGAACACATCATGCAGTTGGGCCCATAAATATGCCCATTGCAGGGTCTCTTGGAGGCCATGTTGTCAAGAGAAAGGTTCGGTCTGTGATAGCAACCAGTGATTTATAGATTTCATAGATCATAGAGTTGGAAGGAGCCTACAAGGCTATCAAGTCCAACCCCCTGCTCAATGCAGGAAACTAGAGGAGGGGTCTCCCATCCAAGTAACAACCAGGCTTGACCCTGCTTAGCTTTCCACACTCAGACAAGCTGAGCCAGCGTAAGTGGGAGTAAGTGGGGCAGTTAATGAGCTGAAGCACTTCTGAAAATATCCTCAGGAAAAGTATGGATCTGGAATATGCTGCTAACAGTCCTGCATACTTCCCTGTAGACATAGAGAGGCTTATCCTGCTCATTTGAGAGTAGGCATGCCGCTCGGGCTTACTCCTGAGCAGACACACTTCCTATGATAATTGGTAGCAATGGCATGTGGGGCAGGGTTGGGTTTTCCAGCCCTACCCACTTTTGCCAATGGCTCTGGCCATCGCTTGAGTCCGGCCCCTGAGAGCTTCTCCAAAATGGATCCGGCCCTTGGGCTGAAAAAGGTGCCCCTCCCCTATCATATAGCAATAGTCAGAGAAGTAATTGTGTGGATAGTTCAGTTTGTTTAACACAGTGTTCTCCAACCTTGGGTCCCCAGATGTTTTTGGCCTACAACTCCCAGCGTGCCCCAGCCAGCTACACTGGCTGGGGCATGCTGGAGTTGTAGGCCAAAAACATCTGGGGACCCAAGGTTGGAGAACACTGGTTTAACACATTCCGGTTACTTTGAAACCTGACATTAGGAACTCATATTTAGGCATTGCAGTGAATGTCATGATTTTAATTCAGAAAGGATAAATATGTTGTCTCTAACGATATTACCTGTTTATATTGACAGATGAATTTGACCTTCTTAACTTTTAGGGCATCATTTCAGTTATTTCAGGAGGAAAATCCTGAGCGCGCTCTCTCATTCATTCTCATACATTGTTGTAAAGTCCTAACCACGGTAATGAGAGATGAAGCTTTTCAGTTTCGCTGGGCTTATAAAAGGCTCTAAGGTTCTCATATCGGACACGAGTGAGGCGCGGGCTTTACCTGGGCTTTCCGCGGAGCAGAGAGCCGTCCTCTTCTGTCCGATAGGTCCCATCGCGTCACTTCCGGTGTGGAGGAAGTGACGCGATGGGACCCTGCGCTCTGTTTTGGGGGGGGAGCCATGGCAACAGGCTGTTTAAGCCCTGTTGCCATGGTTCCCCACGCCAAAACAGAGCGCAGGCGGGGCTCCAGAGCACAGGTGGGGCGGCGCGGAGGCGGAGGAGC